>OZ023323.1:20318985-20471931 GCA_964007375.1 Ophion obscuratus
GAGAGAGAGAGAGAGAGAGAGAGAGAGAGAGAGAGAGAGAGAGAGAGAGAGAGAGAGAGAGACACGTGGATGATTATCAATTTAGATATCGGCCGGCTTAGCGCAGTTTTTCCACTGATAAGTCTGCCACCGCAGTGGAAATCCAACTCTCCGTAGCTTGTACCGTGCATCAAAAGCATCTCTGTGTCTTTGATAAATCGCGTATACGACTAAACATTGGTTCGTTGGGAAAAAATACTGCGTTTTTTAGTTGAAACAATAATTGTCTTTGTACAGGAAATGCCGCTTCGTAAATCCTTGCAGGCATGTACGAGCCCATCCCTTTTCCCTTTGCCCTACATTCGTCACTACGCTATTTCCGGATGAGGTCGAAGTTTGCATCGATGGAATGCACGAAAATTAATATTTCTAAATTTCTTTAATTTCTTCCAGCAGATTTCGCCTACAAAAAGCCTTGAATCATTACTCAAGATATTTATTCAGCGATCTACTATAATAGTCTATAAAAAAAAAAACTCCGCAATAACAAAAATATGGAAAATTAAATGTTAAGAAAAACTTTAATTGCCTTCCAACGATGCAAACTTCAATACCATTTCCAGTTCCGCATAGACGACCCCACAGTGTGAGGGCGTTCTCCACTAGTGTCGCTGCGAAAAAAAAACAATATTCTCAATTAGTAGACCCGTACCTTTGTTACCAGTCGCTTCACCATTGGGCACTGGTGTATCCCCACGCGCGTGTTGCTGCTGGCGAGCTTGGCGAACCTTCATTATTCGCATCCTTAGGAACTCGATTTTCGCCCGTGAATCGTCCAGCATCTGTTGGGCCTCCTGGAGCAACTTTTTGTCGCGATGACCGCTCGTCAAGCTCTGTATCATATTCTCCGCTCCCTGTTTAACTTTGAGCTCGATGTTGAGCTGTTTCTCGAGGGACAACAGTCGAAGATCGGTGAAGAGGCCGTCCTGACTCGGCGACGATTGTCCCATCGGCGAGAGAGGAGTGTCTGATGGCGGCAAAAAATGAAAACAGTTCGTTCGGATTTTCGACGCGCAAGTGACCATGAAAAAAATTGTTAAGGCCGGATATACATTCAGACGAGAAAAAAATTAAGCAATTTTGAAGGATTTCTCAAACCAAGAAATAATTGTTCTACTTTTATCAAACTGTAGGTGTACTTTAAGGGGAGGGTAGGGGTTTGCACTTTTGAAAAATCGATTTTTTTGTCTTTTTTTTTTTTATAGTTAAACATTTCAAGAATATAATCCCAGAATTTCAAGTCAATCATAGCAAAACTCTCGAAGTTATTGACTGTTTGGTCCCGCTCCTCTAACACTGTAGCCCCGACTTCTCTAAACTTCAAACGCGTTTTTCTCGAAACCACTTTTTCAAAGTCCGTGTTCACTGCCATTTGAAAACTACACGATCGATTTATTTCAAACTTGGTACACACTTTCTACATATAAAATACCTCCCCCCAACGGTTAGTTTGAGATTTTTTTACAATGAGGGGGTTTTCCACCCCCAAAATGGCGGAATTCGTGAAAAATAGCACTTTTCACTTGACATGACCACCAAAAATTTAGAAATGAAAAAAAAAAATATATCAAAGACCGTTGAGGGGAGGATTTGATGATACTTTGACTAAATTTTAATGGTACTTGATTTCAGATAATTTCTAGCTGAGATACAGTGAACACCGCAAATCGTGTTTTTCCAAAGGCGTTCTTGGAAAAGCTTTGTCACTGGCTTGTTTGTGGATATTTTCGCGTACAAATTTCACGGAATGTTCTTGAAATGACACTTAACAATGTATAAAAGGTTTCAATGTATTTACTCTATCCATATAGATGAAAAAAAAATCGCAAAAAAGTGTTTTTTTTCACGCTGAAACCCCTACCCTCCCCTTAATAGTATATTCAAGTATACAAAACAGTTTTGAAAAAAAAATTTATCTTCAAAATGGCGGAGCTGTCTAGCTTCCCGTAGACTTCGATATGCAAAAAAATGAAACAAAAATTCAGTTAGAACATGTATAGTTTCTATCTGACGGTAATTAAGGAGATTGGAGCCTTAGCCACAATCCAAGGTTAAATTTAATTTTTAAAAATACATGTTATTGTCTAGACTATACTGAGTGTTTACGATTTTTTAAAACTTTTTTCACCACCAAACACAAGAGATAAAAAATAGTTTGATGTATGTAATTTAACGTGCGGTTAGATGGGCAAGACTTTTATACCTAAAGGTTATGTTTAATTTTTTTTGTTATTTAGCACCAAGATAAACCATTTTTAACAACGGATCAACGCAAACTGAACCTTTGTAAACATTTAGATAAAAAAAATCCTCATCTTGTCCATCGTAAACCTGGGCCAATAATCTCGTGACGTACATATGAATGGGCATAATTATAAATTACTCAAAATTTCATTGTTAATTGTATTAAACATTCGTTGCCGTAATTTTTTCATAATAATCATCGATAATGTTATACTTTTTCGAGTTGGCAGTAAAACAAAAGTTTTTCTACTTTACGTAATAAAAATATCAAAATGCATAATTTTGCCCTTTAATTATATATTTTAAAAAATTAGCATATGCAGAATAAATCTGTACCTCGTATGCATTTTTTTAAGTTCATTGAAAAAAAAAATGAACACGTCATTTGACTCAATAGAATCGCTCCGACCTCCTTAAACTGAAGAAAATGCTAATTTGAGAGAACGGCACGCATTTGCCAAAGAAAAACCAACATTTCACGCAAAATTTCTGTAAAATTTGGATTAAAAAAACTCGTTTCTTCTTCTAATCTTTCGAAAATGATTCTCGTCAAGTAGAAGGTACCAATGTTATCAATATTTTCACCGAGTTTCATCTCAATCGGCTTGATATTTTTTGCATAATCCCGCACGCCATTTTCGAAAATGCATTCGAAGTTTACATAGAATTCGAATGAAATTGCACTAGGTACTCGTGGTGACTAATTACTCAAGTAATCCGTTACAAAGTAATTAAATGAACAATTACAGTAACAATTATAATTGTTAGTTGTTAATTGAATTACTTTTTCCCCAACTCTGCCTGCTCCCTTGCACCTGCGGCGCACGCTCCAAATCCGAGCGAAGAGGCACAGCGTTCACAGGCGTTGGAACGTTTGGATTTTTTTTGAATTTCGCTTCAAAACTTTGGTAAAATATTCTACATATATAGTTCCGTCGTTCGGGAAAAAGGAGAAAATTGATTTTTTAATCGTTGTAAACGTATATCCTGCGTTAATTCGATCGGCGAATATCCGTTCACCTTGGCCATTGGAGTAATCTCTCTGCGGCGACTGCGGTTGGCCCTGAGTCAGTATAATTTGACTCTCCAGTTGCTGCAGCTCGGCCTGCAGTTCGTTCAGTTTGCTGTTCGCTTTCTTGACGATCATGGCGACGTCGGAGAGCGCCTTCCTGTCCGTAGCTACCTCTCTGAGTTTCTCAGCTCCCGCCTTGATCTTCAGCTCCTTGCGTATCTCGCGCCTTATGTGTTCCCTGAGCTCGTCGAGGCGCGCCGGCAGGGGCACCCGGTCGCTTCCCGCTACCCCATATTTGTGCGACAATTCGCTCAGAACTGGATATCTCGTGTAATCATTCTGAAAGCGAAGAAGAAGAACGAAGCGTAAAGATCTCTGCAGCTGAGAGATAAAAGCAAGGAGGGAGGGAAAGAGAGAGACGCAGTTTTACATTCTCGCTTGAAAACAAGCCCTCCATTCATCAGACTCTCAATTGGGCCTTATTGCCTCTGGTTCGGATGCTCGACCGTCGCAATTACCATACGGCGAATAAGACGCTTTATGCGTGTGTATATAACGGCGCGTATATCGCCGGGGATACTTTTTCTCAGTAGGCAACAGGGTTTAATTTGCTTTCCACAAACCTAAACGAACGCAAATACGTGAACGCGAGAAATTCGGCAGTACGGGACAAGGAAAAAAAAATAGAATGTTTTCTCGTTGGCTTAAGGGGTAACTGTAGAATTTTCAAAAAATCGATTTTTTTTACATTGGCTTGAGAGATTCTTTGGACCGTCTAGAATAAGAGGGAAAAAGTTTGGTACCTGGAAAACAAAGGACCCTTTTTCTCGGAACACAGTTTTTAACAACGGCACGCAGCAAAACTCCAGAAATTTTCATTCTTTTTGCTGCAAATTTTGAGCACATCATTGAAATAACATTCCGAAGTTTATTATAACATTAGTTATTAACAAATGATTGTCCTTTTTTCTGTCGAAAATTGAATTTTTACTTTAAATGCTTCCCAATTACACAAAAATTCATATTCTCAAAATCCCCTACGTATTTCTCTAGCTATACTCGTGTTAATTAATTAAAATTTTTCAATTTTTTTCCAAATCCAAATTTGCGCGAGTTGTACGGCATGCCGCGGAGGGTCTCAAATTCAACATGCCGTGCGAGAATGTCTCCAGTGTCATCATTTTGTATACTTTTTTTTATATAATTTTTGTTTTTCGATTCGAAGATATGACTAATTACATCCTTGAATATTATCATCCTCTTACTTGTCCTTCCAGCGAAAGAAAAATCGCGAAAAATGCTTTAATGCCTCAATGATTTGTTTCCCCAAAAGCCAAAGAATATCCGCAATACGCGATTCGTTCATTTAGATGCTATTGAAGTTTGCATCGTTGGAATGGAAAGAAAATATTCTTTTTTCGTCTTGCCCAATTGTTTCGCTGGTAGATTTAAGCTACAAAAATCGTGAAATCATTTTTACGATCTTAGGGTTCCTTTACCCGAACTTGGAAAAAGAGGGTTCAGATAGTGATAAAATGAATGCAAACTTCAACACCATTGATTTCGGAAGTAAAAAATCGAACATTCCGTTCTTTGTTCGAATTCACAATTTTCATTCCCCGAAACCCAAGAAAATCGAAGTGATCGAAATTTAGAAATATTTCATTCGTCGGTTCGGAGCAGGAGGGGAAAAGAAATACAAAAGTTTTATTCCATCGGCATGCACTTTTTTTCTTTCGGCAAACTAAAAATACAAGAGTCGTTTCGTAGATCCGCGCGAGCGTATTTCCTCTGGAGGTGGAAGAAAAAGGAAGGAAAGTACGTATAAAATATGACATGAAAATAGCGGTTAACGTCATTGCCGAGAGATTTAACGTAGTGCGTGTGTGGCGCTTCGTGAAAACGTCTCTCGCTCGGATATAAGATCACACGTCCCACACGCCCCATATTCTCTCTCTCTTTCTCTCTCTCTCTCTCTCTCTCTCTCTCTCTCTCTCTCTCTCTCTCTCTCGCTCGTGCTTGGTCCAAGATGTTTCGTACGCGCACACACACGCACACGCTGCAGCACAATTAACTCTTCCCTTGCCCCCACCCCCGAACGCAGCACGAATTCGCGAGTCTCATTTTACCAAGAGAGTAAGAGAGAGAGAGAGGTTGGAGGAGAGTAGAGGGAGAAAAAAGTTGATCCAGTAAACGTAAGAGAGCCGAGAGATGGATAAAAACTCTGGAAGCGAGGAAATGTAGCGAAAGAAACAAAAAGAAGATTTTTTTTAGTGCCAATGGAGGGGAAGTGAAATAGGGTTGGGGGGAGCTACGGGAACGATATAGACTGCGTTCCAATGCAGTGTCTTAAGTTTCGTGATATCCAGGCGACCTTATCGAGCTGAACGTTTTACGAATAAGGCTCGGCGAGACTATGAAATAACACCTGAGCAAACTATTATCCAAAAGAGTCTCCGACTCACCTGATAATAGCCCGAATCCGCCATCTTGGCCACCGCCGCGCTGCTTATAAAAATCCCCCTTGGCACTCACTGATTTTCGCTCTCTCTCTCTCCCCTTCGTTCGCCGAGGTTTTCTACCCGTCCTTTGTCCACGCACAACCGGAGGAATCCATGATCTCTCGGAGGTAAAAAAAAACGAGAAAACAACAAATCGCAACACAGCGACTCCGCAAGAGCCCTCAGACCGGCGGAGACGTCATGACGCACTGAATTCTCTCGACACGACACGCAACGCACACACACACACACACAGAGGCACGTTAATTTGTCACTCTTTCTCTGCCTACTGGTCCGAAGTTCCTCGGCAATGCGAGGCCGAGATCGCGAAGAGGAGCGAATGGAATACGATTATACAATGGTAAAGATATACGGATGTCGCAGTGAAAAGGCTAAGAGGCAAAATTTCTCGCGAATAAAACGTAAATGCGACCGCGTACCACCGCGTCGGACGGGAGACTGACGCAGGGTTGCCAGATATTTAGTCCGACGAGCTGCCAAGAGTGGTCGCGGAAGTAGCCAAATCCAGAGCTGCGTTAATTTAGCCAGTTTACTTTCACTTTTAACATTTTTTTCCCTTACATGTCACCTCTGTGAAGATGGCCCAGTGACATTAAGTTTTCAGATTTTGTTTATGTCGTTTGATGGTCGTTTTTTTGTCACTGTTGGATGACGAACAATCTTTCTTGGGCATTTTTTTTAGGGATAACACCACTCTGGCGGCAGAAAATAAGGCCTAAGTTTGACAATTTATTTTGGCAGGATGATAAAAGGAATTGAATTTCTTTTGAGAGGGTTTATTTCACACATATTAAAGTATTTAAAAAAAACTATTATAATTTTCATACAAAATGGCGGCAACAGAGCCCATCTTGAAAAACGTGTTTTTTACAAATAACTTCACGAGAGGACGGTTATCTCGTAAAGTATAAGACCAGGAACATAAACAAAAAATATAATCTATATATTATTAGCTATGGGACTACGTAAGGATTTTTAAAAATCTAATGTTGAAAAAATGGCACACTTCGAAAGAAAAGAATCGATTTTTTGCCCAAAAAATAGACAGCAAATTGTTTATAAAAAAAAGTTTACGCTTAATGAAAAAACGGCTACGTACTCTCATAGAGAATGTAATTGTGGAGGTACTATTCAAAATTTCAAATCGATCCATGCAAAGGTGTCCTCCCAGTTTGAAAAAAGTGGTTTCGAGAAAAACGCGTTCAAGGGGCTATACCAGTGTGAACGCTGAAAATTTGGGTGATCTTCGGGAATTTTTTGGAAGAAAAATGCTCAATTAAATGTTTCGCAAAATTGAGAACATAATTGGCTATATTTGACCGATATTACATAATTTTTTCATAGAAAAACATTGAGATCCAAGCGACTTATGCGCTGCCTTGGGAGGCGCCAAAAAAAAGTTCCTCGACTGCTGACACGATTCCGGCCGATTGAGTAGCTGAAACCGAAAAAGGAAAAAATGTCGTTAAACTGGAAGGTATTTCCTGTATAATGACGTAGGATTTTCGAAAAATATCAAAATCTAACAAAATGGCGTAGTTATGGAAAAAGTCTGTTTTCTTGCCTATAAAATGGGCATTTTTTTCATCGCCAAATCGTCAATTTTCATCCAATCAAAAGCATCCTACGTCATTGTAGAGTAAATATATTCAAGAGTACTTAGTTCAAATTTCAAGTCAATCGGATAATTGCTCTTTGAGTTACAATGTCAGCAAATTTGAAAAATCTCATTTTAAAAAGTTTAAAGATTTAACTATAGATTTTTGCAAGATAAAATGATGGGAGATATGGCCTTGAAATTGTTACAAGATATTCTTGAAAGTATAAACTGTCGAAAACGGCAAAAGAATCGATTTTTGGAAAGTTTCCCACCGGTATAGCCCCTTAAAGTTATATGAGGCGCCTGAAAGAAATCCGAGGTGCTGTGGCAAAATCGATAATTGAACCTTCAAAAAAAAATTCGCTAGAGGACTCATTGCATATTGTTTTTATGACCCCAGAGTGTTTCTTAAGCAAAAAAAAAACGATTTTTCCAAAATCCTAGAGTGGTGTTATCTCTTAAGGGCATGTACAAGGTCAACATAACCTCCTAAATTTGTTAACGCAAGTTTCTCATAGATGGTTACATTTTTAGGAAAAACAAAGCATTAGGCTCTGGAGATTTCCGTGACGCAGAGCTTGATGATTTCCTTTTGCCTTAAATATTATTCATCTTTGAGGAATCTCTGTTCGAAAATTTCAGGTATCTCTCTCGCACTCATATGTCACGTGGTACATCTTCTACTTCGCCTTAAAGCAAAAAAGTCAAAACAATTTTCAGTGTGAAAGTAGCCGATTTTTAAATATTATTTTGATCGTTTTGTAGCTCGACCGGAGTGCAAACGTTTGTTGATTACGTACATCATAACTTGAACCATTGTTAGTTCGTCGTACTGTTTAAATCAATAGATAACAAATATACATTCCTGTGGTTAATGGCGTCACAAAATCACAGAGGTGTTTTCGCATTAGGGGAGTCAGTCATTGAGTACTGGCCAATCAGAGAGCGTCTCTAGCCGTCGAATAGACAAACGCGCCAAATATCGAAGCCGAGATTAAAGTGCTCAGCCAATAATGACTCTCGAATGATTTCGTATTAATTTCTGTAGCAAAACGATTGTCAGTCGTTTAGAAATGTGTGTCCGATGATTTTTATCGTTATCATTTCATTTTTCTTCCATTGCATCCCATTTTTTAACACTGTGACGTGCCACGACTAGTCTGAAGTTGGCAGCGTTAATGCTGTACAGAGTTGGCCAGCCGAGAAGATATTTCTACTAATATGTGGAAATGATGTTTTTTTGTCCTATTTTGAACGATTGTCAGTCGTTTGTTGGTAATATATAGTGTTATGTAGTACATGCAGCAATGTACACACGGTGTGAAGTTTCTACTTTATCGATATAAGTGCTAGCAGTTTATCGACACAGGCGAGTAGGTCGAGTGTTACGTTCCAACCGCGACCTTTACACAGGCTGCGAACACCGTTTTTTAGGGTTGGGAAGTGTCACCGTTAGTGAGGCAAAAACTTAGTTTTAAAGTTTCATCTTCAGGTAAATATACAGAACAAAATTTTAAGACTTTCTAAATAAGAATTTTTACAGCTGATCTTCATATGTATATTTGTATGCGTAATAATCAATTTAAAAACGTAAAGATCTACAATCAACATATTTTTATTCATTTTTTATCCTTAGTTTTATTATTACTTTTATTCGATTCTTATTGTATTTAGCATGATCTGCAGCGTAAGCATTCGGCGACATTCATATCGCATTCTGCGTGAATTGCCGCCTAGGAATTTCCCCTAGCAATCACAGCTGACGCTCCGATCACCGTTTAAGGAGAGACAGATGCCGCATAGCAAAATTTAATAAATTATTGTGAAACAATTACACGGTGGAGCAGCTACAATTTTTGCAGGTGAATTCCGTATTAATCGAAGATTCGAAACGGAAGTTTGGTTTGTTGGGTCAAACGACGAAATTTTACGTAAAGTTATCATTTCCGGTCAATGTTTCGGAGGTTACGTTTGAGTGCGTGTATGTTAGGCCAACTTCCAACGTTCATATCTAGGAAATGGTACGGTGGAGTGGCTTAACATTTTTTATTTCAACGTGATTAATGGCATACTATCTCTTTCTCACAAAAAAATAGGAGGTTAAGCGTTAGTCAATTTTTTAATTGTTTCTTCCGAACGACCTTAAGGAGGTACGGTGATGACCACGCTAGTAAACTAAGAGTCTATTTTTCGCTATAATACCGCTACGTTTTAGACATATGTGTGTGGCCTATAATTCGAGAAATATTTTTTAAGTATTGAATTTCAAGCTACTTATTATTTTTATAATATGAAAACAAACGTAATAATCTACTACTCGACTTCAGTATTACGCCATATCGTCGACGTTTAGCATCGTTGCATTTTCGATAGCTGTCATCGGTCCCACGCGCTCGGCTTATTATTTTTGGTAGCCGGTAAACATGGAGAATGAAAATAAGTACTGTAGAAGTTTATCAAGAGAGTAACAGGATTGTACCTGAAGTCCAGTTTAGAGACAAAGGTAGATTCTGTCGGACAAGAATTAGAGAGTGAAAAGATGATATTGCGAATGCAAATGAAAAACGTCGCATTGACGTTAACCTCAATATCCAATGTCCAATCGGTCCGAAGTCAAAACATATTTCATCGATTGTTATGTTATTTTTCTCTTTCCTAATTTTCACAATATTTGCAGATATAAAAACGAACGTTCATTTTATATGACGGTTTTTCCATGCTGAATTTACATATAAATGCGTTGTATGCATGTCGCCAGAAAGATTGAGATGCCTTAGCTATACATAAAAGAACTTTGAGTCAATATCGACGAAAGGCCTTTTATAATCGATTAAAAAACGTACGGCTTCACACAACCATATTTTTAATTCGCGTTGAAAATATCCGATAGAAGAATCAAATTTGCGCGGGTATCCGGCGTTGCCACACTTCGAGCAAGATGGCTGCGGTTACGTCACGAGACGTCTCTCTCGCCGAATACTTCGGTTTTTCGCGACTTTATTTCTAAATTTATTGCTTATTTCTGCGGTGAGCTTTCCAATTCAAGTTGCCTTATTGATCACAACGAACCAACGAACGCAACCGTCAGTTTTTTTTACGCGTGTATTGGCTCCAAGTAGCACAAAAAAATCGATAAATGAGAGGACAGGCACATTTTATCGTCTACGTGTGACTAATTGACCAACTTTAACAATTAATAACTCGGAAACTGTACGGTAAATCTCGCGGAAACTCCGCATACGCATGGACAAAGCCCTCGACAATGTTATTTAAAAAAATCGGGCTTTTATCTTGGACTCGCTCCAATCACCGTACCTCCTTAATGAAATCAAACTTTATACCAATCACTTCCGACATAAAACTGACGAAAAGAGGTTATGTAGGTAAAGCAGCTACAACCTACGCGAATGCCCTGCCCGTAAGCACGATATACGCAAATCGGCCTATGCGACACTAGCGACGTGGCGGAATTTGAAGAAATTGGCCTCACAAGGAACATCCATCAGGTGACACCCATCGATTTTGTTGAAATTTGGATATGTTATAAAGCACCGAAAAGCGATACGTTTTTTTTATCAGCGGAAAAACGGGTTTAAGGGGTGAAACCACGCCTCGGAAAAAGGCAGTTCTAGGGGTAATATAGCAGTTTCACACACAAGGAGTCCACCGATTTTAATGAAACAACAACGAAAATTCTTCAATCCGAAGCAATCCACTATAGTGACATTGCAATCCGAAGAATCCACTATAGTGACATTGCAAAAAAAAATTAAGGGGTGAATCACCCCCATATTAAGGGGTGATTTCGCATCCTAAAACCGTTTTTCCGCCAATAAAAAAAAACATATCGCTTTTCGGTGCTTTATAACATATCCAAATTTCAACAAAATTGAAGGGTGTCACCTGAGGGATGTTCCTTGTTAGAGGCACAGGTTTTTGGACGGAATTCCCAGCCCATGGCCCAGACCAGTTTACACGACCGTGCCTTGTGCAGCTAATTGAATATATCTCGTTATTCGGGAACCATCGTTTACGCAGCGGAAATACCCGAAGCGGTCCTGCTCCGGAAAGCGACAGAACTACAGTCCCCACCCCAAATTCCGCCGCCGGACTGTTTGATTCTCCGTCCGTAGATGCTTAGGGCCACGCTCGCGGAGCGCTTGATGTCTTTCTCCTCTAAAAGTCCGCTAAATACTCACATTCTCGCGATTCGCACGCACATCGCATAGAAACATCACGTGTATGCACGAGGCAGTCAGCTGTTACGTAGTCGAGAGTACATCGGCGCATGCTCGGTAGAGTTTCCGCAAGCGTTCGCGCGCTCTGCCAGTGTCGTCGCGCTCGTCGTCGTATACCAGCACATTACGGGACGTTAGTTCTCGGTCGGCCCGACGCTCTTGCACCGTTATCTTCACCTCATTTCTCGAACTACCAAAAAACACTGGGTGTAAAAAAGAAAAGTACCAATCACAAAACTTCAACGAGCTAACGAAAAAACGAGAACCTACCAACGTTCTTGTCATCGTGAACTAACGTCTCGAATACGACAAAATGATGGCGACGACCTGCGTGAAAAACGTCGGGAAACAGGCATCGCGAAAAAACGTGAGTTCGCCCCATGGAGAAAAATCATTTGCCGTTACAATTGCAATTCGATGAATGTAAAGCGATTCCCATACGATACAATCGATGACCCGCGAAACTCTTTGCTTCACTGCCAATATCGCGCTCTCGTTTCATTCACTGGCCTTGCAACATAGCCGACCTATTACGATTACCATTACCGCTTGCTTGAGAAGAAATAAAAGCAGAACATTTGCGAAGTCTGATTCTTGACGTATCTTCTTTTTTTTTGTCTTCTAAATCTAAAACATCGGACCATCAAGTATGGTACATGGAGCGAGGTAAATATATATATATATATCTCTATATACACATCCCAGTGTGTAGAATTGCGTGAATCTACTAGTCATTGTAAAGCACTATTGTTACCGAGCCACCAATCAATTTTTTTCATCCTCTGTTTTCAAGACGCAAAATGTTCGTTGTGTGCTTTTTCTTCGAAAAAATGTGGTCCGTTTTACCTTCGCTTATAATCCGTACTTGGCGCGGGTCATTGAAATATCGTGACGATTAGACGACGGATGTATTGACCGAGAGAGTGGCACTTTCAGGTACTGTCGTTCTTCGCCAGCAAGAAGAATGGCTATGCCACGGAGGCTAGTTTCGAGACTAAACCCTACAGATTGCACAAACTGGAATCGGGTCCGTCGAGCAAAGTCAGCATTGGACGCGAAGAGGCGCTTAAACTCTACAAACAGTTGCACACCGTGCGTCGTATGGAGACTGCGGCGGGAAATCTGTACAAGGAAAAAATCGTCAGGGGTTTCTGCCACTTGTACTCCGGCCAAGTGAGTGGTTCCGAGTTGCACGCCGGAAATTTTTGTCGTCCCTCGAGGCCTTCCCTCAGGATGTACATGCAAAACGTTGTGTGAGACGAGAAGTTTCGGAATTCAATGCATATTGTGTGCAGGGTATCCTGTGTGCGTTTAAGGGGAGATATACACCTAGGAGCCGGAAAAAAGGTCATTTTTGTGAATTTTTTCAAGGAAAACTATTTGAAATTTCGGATTGGGGTTTTAATTATCTAAGAGTGTATACATTAAAAATCATGTTTAATTTTCTTTATTTAAAAATATCAAAAATATACAAGGATATTGTATGATCCTTGGAACGTCGTAAAAAATCTGCGTATGCGGTACCCACTGGTGTTTCTTCAAAAATCATCTGGAAAAAAAACCAAAAAGATTATTAAATTAGATACTATAATCTAGTACTTGTCATAGCCGATTTTGAAAATATCGATTTATGACAAAATGGGGGACGTTTGAACATAAATAGTGATTTTTGGGCCAAAAATTAGTTATTATTTTGCCTATAAAACGAAAACTAAGTAACGGAAAAAAAAAATCCTATGACAAGTACTAGATAATGGTGTATAGAATAACCACAAAAAACCTCAAGGCAATCGGTTCATTGGTTTTCGAGAAATTTTGGGTACCGATTTGAAAAACGAGGCTTTGAGAAAAAAGCGTTTGAAAATTTGGGAATGAATAAATCGTGAAATTTGTCAACTTACATGGAATCATCGATACCAGGCCCATAGTGTAGATCTTCTACGGTCGACGGTTCATAGCTTCTAAATCCTCGACCTCGACCATCTTGGTGTATATTTCTCCTTAAGAAATTTGAAATACATTGATCATCCCGTTATCGAGATATTCGCTTTGGAAATTGGCATTTCTAATACGTGGTGCATAGGACAAGTCTCCGGGAACATCATATTTCCGTCGAGCAAGAAAAAATGACGAGACTGAAACTCGCGAAGAACGGTGGAATGATAGATGAATGTTTTACGGTTATTATGAAGAAAAAACTGATTTCTTTGACCTGTGAACTTTCAATTGAAGCCCAAAGTATGAAATGTGTGAATGAATGCGCAGGCTTCGTGGAATGCTTCTTTAGATTTTTCGTCTTTACAAACTTTTAGTTTTTGATAATCGTCCCTTACAGAGCAGCCGTTTTTCCATTTTATTAAGGCGTTAGGCTGCTGGTACGACCCAAAAAAAGGTTTGCATCATTGGAATGCAACGAAGGTGCTTTTTAATTTCTTGTTTTCATTATTACCCGAAATCACATTTTGCAGATTTCTTGTAGATCGCTAAATAACAATCCTAAAAAATGTTTGCATGATTTTAGTAGCTTAAGGGGCCAGTCCACTTTGGAACCACGAAAAAGGGCTATTTTCGCGTTTTTTCTTTGAGGATTTTATAAACGATATGAATATAAATGTTGTTGTGCTTGATAAATAAAGTCTTGAACTACATTTAAAAAAAAATTAATTATTAAAGTAAAAGAAACGCGTTTTTTTAGCAGTTTTTCGCAAAAAAAAGAGCAGAAATAAAAATTTTGAAACCATCGCGGGTCATCTTGTTGCGGATCATGTGTACAATATGTGGTTCAAATTTCAAGAGAATCGGTTTATTAGTTTTAGAGATACGATGGAGCTAGATTTCGAAAACGTTATTTCGAGAAAAACGCGTTTGAAGTTTATACTATGAAAAACTCTAACCTAAACTCAATCGGCAATTCCTGCACCGTACAAAATCCCTTCTGATTGCTCATCATCGTCGATTTCTTCAAGACTTGCTGGACTGGCCCCTTAAATCTGCCAAACGAAGTTTGCGATATAGAAAGAAAAAAAATGTCCGTTGCATTCAAACGATGCAAACTTCAACGTCATTGAAAAAATCAATTTTGGAAGAATAAGCAAGATGATTGAAAAATCGTTTAGACATTTATTTGTATGTACATTAAAATAGTTATAACCCAAATTTAATTTGAAAATATTAATAATTGACGATTATTTGGGCAAATTTTTGGAAAGTGGAAAATTTGCCTAAAAAATCGCCAGATAATTGTTAATAACGAATGAACTACGCAATATAAAAAAAAATCCTACCTACTTCCATAGACAATGTATTTTTCAAGATATATTCAACATTTCAAGTGAATCGGTTGAAAATTGTCTGAGTTATGTTTCCGGCCAACTTAATTAAAAAATGCAGCTTTGAGATAAACGCTGCACAGCCGCCATTTTGAAATTAATCGCTTCAAAAAAATGATTGTATACAGTCACTGATATGTATGATAAACCCCCTTTTTTGTAATCTCGATTTATTTTGTAGTTTTTCTGAAAAAAAATCCCCAAAAAGCCTATTTTTTCGGCCTCTGGAGTGGCCAAACCCCTTAAGCATGTAAAATTGCCACGAGGGAGAAAAAAGTAACGGATCTGCGGATTTTCAGGAAGCCATAGCCGTAGGTATGACCGCCGCGTTGCGTCCTCAGGATTCGGTCATAACGGCTTACAGAGCTCACGGTTGGACCTACCTTATGGGGATCCCTCCCCTCGGCGTACTCTCCGAGCTGACCGGACGTCAGGGCGGTAACGCCAGGGGCAAAGGAGGCTCGATGCATATGTACGCGCGCAACTTTTATGGAGGAAACGGTATCGTCGGAGCTCAGGTATTGAAAAATGAAAAAGAAGAAAAAACCGCGCTATCTTTGCAAATCTGACCATCGAAGGAAAAAAACGGATTGCGGCAATGTGGAACTGGTAGAATAAGTAAAACGACCGGTTCCAACTAATTTGTACTTTTCAAACGAGATTCATTCAAAAAGAAATGTTTGGAATTTGAAGGTACCACTGGGCGCAGGAATCGGGTTCGCTCACAAGTACAAAGGTGACGGCGGGGTCTGCTTGTCCCTTTATGGCGACGGTGCTGCCAATCAGGGCCAGATATTCGAGGCGTACAACATGTCGAAATTGTGGGATGTTCCGTGTATTTTCATATGCGAGAACAACGGTTACGGAATGGGAACCAGCGTCGATCGTGCCTCCGCCAATACCGAATATTACACGCGGGGAGATTACATTCCCGGAATATGGGTAGGTAGCTTTCCGCCCGCAGCTTCGTTCGCGCAGACTTGTGTTCAATGCTTCGTAATGAAAGGTGCTCTTGAAATGTTTCATTAACCCTTTGAAGCATACATTTTTCCTTACGTTCAATTAGCTTGAAATTTTGTACTCGGGGGTTTTCGGGGTCGCTGATTACGAATCTGCACTAAAAATTCGGGAATTCAAGATGGCGGATTCAATATGACGGACCATAAATACAAAATGTCGTTTGATGATAGCGAACGTTGGTAGTTAGGTGTTTTCGGGATCGCTGATTACAAATCTGCACTAAAAATTCGAGAATTCAAGATGGCGAATTCGATATGGCGGACCATAAATGCAAAACGTCGTTTGATGATAGCGAAAGTTGGCACTCGGGAGTTTTCGGAGTCGCTGATTACGAATCTGCACTCAAAATTCGGGAATGCAAGATGGCGGATTCAATATGGCGGACCATAAATGCAAAACGTTGTTTGACAATAGCGAAAGTTGGTACTCGGGGGTTTTCGGGGTCGCTGATTACAAATCTGCACTCAAAATTCGGGAATTCAAGATGGCGGACCATAAATGCAAAACGTCGTTTGATGATAGCGAAAGTTGGTACTTGGGAGTTTTCGGGGTCGCTGATTACAAATCTGCACTAAAAATTCGGGAATTCAAGGTGGCGGACCATAAATGCAAAACGTTGTTCGATGATAGCGAAAGTTGGTACTCGGGGGTTTTCGGGGTCGCTGATTACGAATCTGCACTCAAAATTCGGGAATTCACGATGGCGGATCCAATATGGCGGACTATAAATGCAAAACGTCGTTTGATAATAGCGAACGTTGGTACTTGGGGGTTTTCGGGGTCGCTGATTACAAATCTGCACTAAAAATTTGAGAATTCAAGATAGCGGATTCAATATGGTTGACCATAAATGCAAAACGTTGTTTGACGATAGCGAAAGTTGGTATTCGGGGGGTTTCGGGGTCGCTGTTACATGAAACAAGCTCGCCCAAAAAAATAAATCATAAAATTTGGAAAAAATCCTATAGTTTTTGCCATTTACAACCGCCATATTGGATCCGCCATTTTCAATTTGACGGTTTAGACTTCGGGTTCGTGTTCAGTGGATCAAAAACCAAGTTTTTACCTATTTTTTGGTTATGGTTTACCTGCTACATTAGTCGTTATCAGATTTGTGATGTAAAAAGTTCGTATTTTTGCACTTTCGTTATTGACGACACCCGCTACGTGAAAAATAAAAATTTAATAGGTATGTTTTAGTAGTTATTGAAGTCCTAGAAACCTTGAAACGCATTTACAACCGCCATATTTAATTGAAAAACACTCTTAAATCGTCAAAATCTGAATTGAATTAGGTTTAACACCAGTGTTTGTTTGGGTGCCGCACAGGGCAAATAAATAAAATAAATTATTCACCTTTTTGCTTCATTGAAAAATGAATGATATAAAAATTGATAAAAAGATAGAAAAGGAAAAAAAGTCTCCACACGGGAAGTCGAACCCACCACCATCGAATCACTAGTCCGAGCTCATACCGCTGCGCCAACCGCTGCTTGGCAAACTAACGTAAATGGCGTATACGGTGCGAGAGCCGCGTCAACATTTTTATTTTCTAAACGCTTGGCCATCTGGAGTTCCCACTTCGGGTACTTTCATTTCTAGCCAAGCCCCGCATATCCTATAAATTTGAGCGAAATCGGCGATGGCGAGTAGGAAATGCTCTCTTGTTAGTGGGCGCTGACGTCACAAAAGTAACCTACTGTCCAAGTTTCACGTAACTAGCTTCAGCGGTTTTGGCTCGGCGTTGGTGAATGAGTGAAGATGCTTTTTTCATATGTACAGACTGCAATCATTTATAACTACCACCCTCCCTCCCTGTACTCTTGCAAAGCCTTTGGCTTTACAATCGGATGGATATACGAAAAACCTTTTTGGCGCGTATGTTCACGGAACAATCTTGCATTCGTATTAAAATCGTTAGTTTGGAGGTAAAAAGCGAAAAAACTGTTTATAATGTGACAAGGATACGTCTTCCATATTTGGGGTATTTGTAAAATAGAATTGTTGCGTTATTGAAATGACAAAAACGCTTTTTTTTTTTCGATGCAACGGCACAGGTCGACGGAATGGACGTTCTCGCTGTGAAAGAGGCGACTCGCTTCGCCCTGGAATATTGCACCTCGGGTAAGGGGCCCCTCGTCATGGAGGCCATGACTTACAGATACAGCGGCCACAGTATGTCGGATCCCGGCACGAGTTATCGCACAAGGGAAGAAATTCAGGAGGTCAGACAGACTCGGGATCCACTCACGAGCTTTAAGGAGAGAATTCTAAATGCCAATCTCGTGACCGCTGACGAGCTCAAGGTGGGTTGAATTGGAAGTTACGTGATATACGTAACACAAGGATCAGCCTCTCTTAAGGGGCTACCTCTACTAAGAGGCCCGACAAATGGCCAAATTTCCAACTTTTTGCTCGGAAACGGTTGGTGAAAAAGAAACGCATTTTTTTAACACCAATATGCGTATATGAAGTGGTAAAAAAAATCACGGAAAAGTACAGAATAACAACAAAAACATGGCCGTCGGCTGATGACGAAATTTTTTTCGCGACGTCTGGCGGCGGACACTCCAGTTCGAACGGTCCGTCTGAAATATAAAATCCAAACGGGTTATCCAAGTTAACCCTCCACGCTAATCCAGGGCCGAAAAGTACTACCGTAAACCGGGGTAACTTTGGGACCATTTTGGGCAACTTTGGGACACGTCAGTACAACTACACCTTCAAATATTTGCCGCGTGGGTACAAGCACATACCCAGGTAGCAATTTTCAAAAAGTTGTCCAAAAGTCGACTAAAAGGGTGCCAAATGTCCGCTTGAAAGTTATCTATAAGTTATCATGTGTCCAAAAGTTATCTTTTTGGATGGTTGTTGACTTTAAGATAACTTCCGGGCGGACATTTGGCACTCTTTTAGTCGACTTTTGGACAACTTTTTGAAAATTGCTACCTGGGTACGATTAGTGTACAATTCATAAAGCATGGTGTTGGTGCGAAATTCAAAAGTCGAATATTACGCGATGTCCCAACGTTGTACCCCCAGTTCCAAAGTTACCTCGGTTTACGGTATTATAAGTTGGGGGGCCTACACAAATTACGTAACGCAAAATTTCCCAATTTTTGACGCCCGGCCCCCCACGTAACGCGACCGTAACGCTTGGCCAGAACCCCCCCCCCCCCCCCCCATTCCAGTACGTAACGGGTGCTTTGTCGTCAATAATTGCGATTTTTTTCATAGACATAACTAATTATGGAAGGATCGGGTTTATACTCACTTTATGAAGTACATATTCATCTAGTTTTATACCAATTTTTATGACAAAATCTTGAAAATTAACCGAAATATATGCCATGATTTGACGACGAAAAAAAAAATTCTCTTCATTGTCCCATCGATATCTTTATGAAAGGTTATCTGTAAATTAAAAGTCAACAGTTTTCCGATATCTTTAAAAATGTAGCTATCGTCATGCATAGCTGTCTTTTTATTTTGGTTTTTTTTACAGAATGCCGACAGTTTGGACACTTTTTTCTATTTTCAAGGCCCTTTTTCTGTATTCAAGCAGTCCTTTAAAAAGAGTAGTTATCAAATGTTCAAAACGCGGATGCGTACAACCTTAGTCACTGCGACTACAAGAATGTTTTTAAAAAAAATTGGAAATCGGATGATAAGTTTTTCTGTATTCGCTCGGGCAAGGTCGAAAAAACTAGTTTCGAGAAAAACGCGTTCAAAGTTTTCGTTCCGTGTTTCTTGATGTAAAGTTGTTTTTTTTTTTTCTAGAATATTGATACTTACATTGAAGTATCTAGTCGCGGGCGATATGACGGTTCTTCATCTTCATGATAGTTCACAAAATAATAAGAGCCTGTACTTTATCTATTGTAAATGATGCCATACCTGTAGGGACTGAGGGCACTAACCGGTCGCGCTTCCTGTTCTCACTAAAGTGACTATAGCTCCGGCAATTTTTGGACTTGTGAATGAAAATGTTGCCAACATATTTTTCAATACATGAACTCTCAAGAATTATTTTAAAAAAATGTCCTTCAAATTTTGCTTTGGGGATGTGGGAAAGCTACTGTGCAAGTTCTTGCACAGTGTCTTTCCGCCTTAACTGACATTGCGTATAGAAAGCTGTGAGCTGTCCACGGTAAAATTGCATGCGAGGTTTAAATTAAAAACTTGAACATGCAGAAATTTTGCTATTTCTGGCAGTTTGAACATCGTGACGTAACGCGAATCTTGACCCCCCCCCCCCCCCCCAATTGTGTTACGTAATTTGTGGACGGCCCCTTATTGGCGGCCAATGCGACTGGCCTGCCTTCCAACGGTGCTTTGGTGTACCCTTTGTAAGTACAGACTAAGTCCGGACGTGGAGCTATTTTTTCCCTGAACTATTTCCTACTATGGAGCTATTTTTTTCCCTTAAACTATCATATCTTAAGAGCATCACCTTGAAATGTTATGAAAAAACATTGAAAATTGCCATAGTTATGATTTTTTTTAGTAAGAAAGGTGCTTTTTTACGTATTGACCCCTTGCTGATTTTGTTCTGCCATATTAAAATTCGATTCAAAGATAATACTGAGAATACCATATTCTAGAATGTTCAAACGAATATACTGAATTTTTATGAGCTATTCGGTACAATACGGCCCACGCGGTAATCGCTTGAAATATCGCTGGGGTCATTGCGACCGCCTGTGACCAGCGTGTTATAGCTAGAATGTGTTACCGCGAAGGCTTAACAATAAATACGAGTCGTTAATGATCGTTGGTCTTTAAAATCATCTTTTTTTAACAAGGTGGTAAAAAAAATCATTTGTAAAACTAAAATTTTCCATGTGTAAACTGTTGAATGAATGTTCACATTTAATTAGAAAAATGAAAAAATAGTTAGTCGAATGATCCACGCAGTATTTATAGGCTTGATATTTGGCAACATTGGTTCTATCTCCGTCTCTTTTTACTCAACCAGGCGAGTTTAACCTCTATGCTTTTCAACGTCGATCTGTCAAAACAACGTCAGGTGCGGGAAATATAAAGCATTGTATTCGGGCCACGATTGGTAAAACAGCGTGGAAAATTTGTGTCGGCTAAATATGTCGGTTAAAAATGAAATATGTGTGGAAATTCGAATGAGTGAGATGAGGTTAGGACTACGGTCAGCTGTTTCCTTGCTGTCGCGTCTCTTTATCGTAGCAAGTGGTAATAAATCCAATACCGGAAGTTAAAATTAAACTTGATATTACACAAAAATTGGGTCAACAAGCGTAATTTTTCGAAGAGCATTGGATTACTACAAGTATGTAAAACTGATTATTTTTAAGAATCTGACGGATTCCCACTGTTATATACATTTTTGTAGCGGCGGGAATTGGTTTTTGCATGTCGTCTCGGAATTCCTCCACAAAAATACGCAATTTAAATATTTTTTCTCTCTAATTAGGTCGATAACCGTCCCTAAAATTTTACAGAGACGATTATTAAGGGGCCAGTCTACTTTGAAGCCACGAAAAAAGGCTATTTTCGCAATTTTTTTTGAGGATTTCATAAAAGATATGAATATAAAAGTTGTTGGGCTTCATAAGTAAAGTCTTGAAATATATTTTAAAAAGATTTAATTCATTTTTATTCATTTTCAAGTACAAAAACTATAGTTTAACGTCACACCTCAAAAATAGGTGGGCTAGGTAGCTCCATCACAACTCGGCAACGGCTTGTCTGAAACAAAAAAATCAAAGTCCATCAGATTCAGTATGACACTAGCTACAAAATGACCCTTGGATATAAAGTTTGATCAATAAATAAAAACTGGCAGATGAAAAACGAAAAAAGAAAAAAAACGCGTTTTTCGCAGTTTTTCGCAAAAAAGAGTAAAAAATCAACATTTTTAAACCATCGAGGGTCATCTTGTTGCGAATCATGTTTACAATATGTGGTTTAAATTTCAAGAGAATCGGTTTATTGGTGTTAGAGATACGATGGAGCTAGATTTTGAAAAACGTTGTGTCGAGAAAAACACGTTTGAAGTTTATACTATGAAAAACTCTTACCTAAACCCAATCGGCAATTCCTGCACCGTGGAAAATCCCATCTGATTGCTCATCATCGTCGATTTATTCAAGACTTGCTTGCTTTCGATTTTTTGAAATTTTCAAAGTGGACTGGCCCCTTAAAATATTAAGTGAAGCTAAAAAAATGAAAATCCTAAGGATTGAAGCCTGGCGATAGGATTACCGTAAATGTTTCTCACCGTATCTCGTGTAAATATCGAAACAATTCATCAAAGGTTCTCGACATATCACGTCCACCAACTTTGAAAACAGTATCATCTGCCGGCGGCCACGTTTTTGTTGTTTTTCTGTTTTTGGTGATTGTTTTTAAGCCTCAATATATGTACCCTTGTGTAAAGAGAAATGCGTTTCTTCGTCACCGACTGTTTCGCAGAAAAAAAAAACCGATGGCCATTTTCTTCGGGCCTGTAGGTAGATGCAGCCCCTTAAGGACGGCTAACATTAGCCCCCATTGAACAATTGACGTTCGCGTCGTTATTCCAGCAAATGGAAACGGACATAAGAAAGGAGATCGACGAGGCCGTGAAAATGGCAAAAGCCGACAAGGAAATACCGCTCCATGAACTCACGACCGACATTTACGCGAATTGTCTCGAGCCGGAGATACGAAATACGACGCCCTTCGCCCCGATGAAACACACCAATCTCGGACCCGCCATAAACGCTTGAGTACGAAATAACTGCGCGATATCTCGCCCGAATCGTATTACAAAATCTCAGTTAGTTAATTGAAGCACGCGCATACGCGCGACTTTTGCCGAGCGATAGAATCGCCTCTTGTACAAAGTGGAATGAAATTTGGCCGGAGAAAATGCGTTTTGCATTTGTCTCGCGGGACGCGCTTGAGTCGTGCAATATACAGGAAGAAGAACAACGATGGATTGGTGCCTCGACTACTACCCCGGAATACTCATCGCTGGTCGAAACACGAGGAGGAAAGAGTTGTCATTGAGCCGACGCGAACGTTTACTGCATACACATATTCAGTCGAATGCTCGAACGGAAGAGCGACAAGCTTGACGGAGGAGAAATTATGTAATCGTAGTAAAGTGTGTACCTGATCAAGATCGCTCTCCTCTGACGAGGGAGTACGAGAGACAGTGGGAAACAAAAAGAAAGGTTGTGTATATACAACACGAATAAATCTACGCGGGAGTAATAAAGTCGCTGTTTCTTATTGTTTCCATATTCCTGTGGCATTATCACCCCAAGTTTAAATTCCACATTATACAAATTACGCGCGTACTACAGACCGGGCAAATGGGCGATCGAGTTAAGGGGCTAGACCAGTGTGAACGCTGAAATGATTTTCGGGAATTTTTTGCAAGGAAAGTGCTCAATTAACCCTCAATCCGTGAAGGTTTTTTCGGCACCCTAATTCCGTGAACCGGGGTCGTTTTCGGCTGGGCGCTGTCACACTTACAATTTTTGTCAAAAAAATCTGAAAAAAATCATGGTTTATCTTTATACTTTCCTTTTAAAGCGAAAACAGAATTTTTTTTTGTTTTTAATTTTTAATAATTTTTTTTCAACAAATGTGAAGCAATGCACGCGGAAAACGTTTTTTTTTTTTTTTTGCAAAAATGCAGCGGGCGTAAAAATTATGGGAAAAAGTTTAATCAATGGTTATTCAAATGAAAAATGTTGTTCTTTAAGGGAAAAAATACTACAGTATCGTAGGAATAAATCAGATACCCTATTTTGCACCGGGAACATAGGCATACTTTTGGGAGGTTAAAACGAGGGAAAAATACTCAATGTCCAAGATATTTTGTTTTCTTATTTTATTTATGTTATTAGACCATAAGTAACATTTAGTTATGTTATTAGATCATATTTATGTTTTATTTATGTCATTAGACCATAAGTAATAAATCTCCTCGGCCCTTCTGACCGCCATAATTTTTTTTTTTCAAACTGAAATCTTTACGTTACATTGATTGTTTACAGTTCAAAACATCAAAATATGAACGAAAAACAAACAAAAAATTCTAAAACCGCCATTCTTACTTACGTTATTCGTGAACAGGGGTCGTTTTCGTCCTGCTCCGATTTGTCTCTCACGCCAGTTCGATAGTAACTTGACTGCCAAACCTGACCTTTTGCGCTCACGAACCTACCTGCCTATACTTTTTTTCGTTCCCGTCCAGGGTCACTGACATCGCCGGCGTTCGAGAAATTTCGAAAACAAATTTTCGCCCGGACGAAAACGACACCGGTTCACGGATTGAGGGTTAAATATTTCGGAAAATTAAGAATATACTTGGCTATATTTGACCTATATTACATAATTTTTTCATAGAAAAATATTGAGGTCCAAGCGACTTATGCGCTGCCTTCGGAGGCGCCAAAAAAAAGTTCCTCCACTGCTGACATGATTCCGGCCGATTGAGTAGCTGAAACCGAAAAAGGAAAAAATATCGTTAAACTGGAAGGTATTTCCTGTACAATGACGTAGGATTTTCGAAAAATATCGAAATCTAACAAAATGGCGTAGTTATGAAAAAAAAGTCTGTTTTCTTGCCTCTAAAATGGTCGTTTTTTTCAATGCCAAATCGTCAATTTTCATCCAATCAAAAATATCCTACGTCATTGAAGAGTCAATATATTCAAGAGTACTCGGTTCAAATTTCAAGTCAATCGAATAATTGCTCTTTGAGTTACAATGTCAGCAAATTTGAAAAATCTCATTTCGAGAAAAACGCGTTTAAAGATTTAACTATCGACTTTTGCAACATAAAATGATATTTACCATAAAAACTGCTAATCAGCTATAGCTGGCCTATACATTGGCAACGGAAAAAGGGGAAAAAATAGATTTTTTTGAAAGCGTCACACTGGTATAGCCCCTTAAGGGGGAAGACCATTTAAGTCTTGCATATTCTTAAGACACAATATGTCTTAAGAATATAGTGTGATTTTTTTTAAGCGAAGTTCCAAGAATTGCCTGAGTTTTCGCGGAAAAAGTCCAGGTGCGTTCGTGCCGAGTAGACGCAGCGTGCGGCCCAGGACGGCGGCGCATGCGCCCTTCTATATTTCATCTTGCTCCGATCTTTTATGTTTCGTAGTCGAACGCGGTAGGGCCCATCGTTATCGATGCGTCGCAGGTACTTCCAAATTCACCTTGGGCCAGTTGTGAACCTAGTGCTTCTCATAATGTCCGCGTACCCAAAAGGTTGTCATGCAACAACTGAGGGACCTTCGCGGAATAGATTTTCTTTTTGGAAACCAACATGTTAATCGTAATACGGGGAAAAATGGAGGGCATTGTGCCAGTGCCAAAAAACTTTAGTGCGAGCTCTGATTAAAGCGGGATATACATTTACAACGATCAATAAATCGAGTTTTTTTTTAACGATAGAACTATATATGTAGAATATTTTCCCAAGGTTTCAAAGTAAAATTCGAAAAACTTCAAACGCTACAGCCCGTCAACGCTGTGCCTCACCGCTCGAATTGAGGGTGGGCGTGAACTTTAAACGCGGTTTTCTCAAAACTGCATTATCGGAATTGGCGCGCAGGATTACTCAAAAACTATTAAGGGGTTAGGCCACAGTAACGGGTATAAAATCATGTGCGAATTTAACCATTTTTTCGTATGAAAAAGTTATTCACTCATAAAATTAATTACACATCTATTTAGTATGAATATCACGCTGCTAGAAAAAATATATTTTTTCTTCGATGTACAAAATGGCCGACTACTCGAAACTTCTCGAAACACCTTTTTTCCAATTGGCGTGACAAGTAACTTCAACAATTTTCACTCGATTTACTTCAAATTTAAAAGTTATGTTCCTAATTGCATTTCGAAGAGAAGTACGTACGGAATTTCTGATTAATCGAAAACTTTTTCATTTTATGAGCAGTTTATGAGCACTTATAACGAAATTTTTCACTGAAAATTCATATCTTGAGTTCAAATACCTACAACTTTTGAATAAAACAATATTTTTTAAACTCCGTATGTACTTCTCTAGGTATTCTAATGTAGATTGACGGGAATTTTTGTTTGTTGTTCTAGGTAAAGAATTGTGGATGTTAAATGTCACGCCGCGGAGCGCCTAAAAAAAGATAGCAAAAGAAAATATTAATAGTCGGCCATTTTGTACATCGAAAAAAAAATATATATATTTTCTAACAGCTCTTGGTATTCATACTAAATAGATGTGTAATTCATTTTATGGGTGAATCACTTTTTCGAGCGAAAAAAATTTGTTAAATTCGCACATGTTTTTATACCCGTTACTGTGGCCTAACCCCTTCGCTTCAATAAGATGTACCCGTTATTGTCACCACCGCAAAGCAGCCCACCATGTGGCGCTAGTAGTTACCCGAATTACCTCTATTCTCTCCACTCCGCAAAACGCCTCGTCCCGTCACCCCGTCATTTCTAACCTCCGCAACATGGACATTTTCCCGGTTTTTTCGATCTCGATGGTCGATTTATAAGTGTCGAATTATTGAACAATGGTCAATTTGATGGTTGGGCTTTTGCTTATGTGATTGAGCTTGAGCATGATTATAGCTCACCAGAAATAACAAGCTGTGTTATGTATTATGCAATCGGTATTTTCGTTAGGCGAATTATGAATACAGTCACGTGCTTCACATGTAAAGAATCTTTTTCAACATCAGAAAAAACGCCACTCTCCTCAAAGCATGTGTCACTGATTTTCTGTTAAACGGTTCATGGATGCATCCAAACGAACACTTGTACCGGTTTGAAATGTTTTCAGAAAATCGATTTGTGGCTCATCGCAGTTCGACACGTGTTTTCGATTCTATATTGGACGATGTATATGCATACGAAAAACTCTTTCCCGTGTAAGAAACACGCTCATAATGTTCGCTTACTCGTAATTCAGTATTACGTAACGATGCAAATGCAGCAATATTCTGTACGTCTCAACGCTGCGGAAAAAAATGTGGATAAGAAAAAAGTATCCAAGCATTGTCTAACCCAATGATAAATTAATTTTAAACGAAATAATTGATATTTGTTTACGATTAATAAATATTTTTATAATGCAATAATACTTTCATATATGTAAATATTCTATCCCTTCCCTTGTAAAAATCTACTCTGGAATTCTAATGTCTTAATAATTAATCATCCAACCGCGTCGAATGCAGCCGCTGCGCGACCGGAGTGGGGGAACGCAGGGTGACTACCAGCGCCCCTCGTGGGGAGTGACTCTTAGTGTCGAATATCACAATTTTTGCCGAAAAGTCGAGCATTCAATTGTTTACAGCCAATGGTTAAAACAATTTTTCAAAAAATTGAAGTTTTTCGGGTTGAATTATTTTTTTATAACTTTTGTGCAATTTTAAAATGATAGTGTTTTTTATGAAATTTTGCTCAAGTTCATAGTTTTTGAGTAATACATTTTTGAAAATTTCTGAGAGCGTTTTCCAGTTTTACACTTGATTTATGTATAGAAATACTAATTAAAAATTACTTACATCGAATCATCAATTCCTGGCCCATTCAATAGGGCTTCTGCCGATGTGGAAGCTTCCAAAATATCAATTTGTTGTTGTCTTTTATCTTCGAAGCTGCATGCAGCTGCCGTCCGCTACCTGCCATGGGGACGCAACGCCCCTTCACTACTTGTGGGATATCCCGGAAACTATTAATCGGATTTACTTGAAATTTTCAGGGAATATTTTCGAACATCATACCTGAAGAAAATATTTAAAAAAATCGATTTTTCGAAACTTTTGACTGCATCTCACCCCTTAAACTCCAAACGTCAAAATAGTTGTGTTCGGCGTCGGGGTGGTTAAGTATGCCGTGCGGGCCTCGCGCCTGCGCAATAAGAATATTTTCAGTGACCTACTAGCGCCACGGGGAGAGGTAGAACTAAATAAAGCGGTCAAAAAGCATAGCATTTTTATATACGGTAAAGGATAGGAGGTGGCAGCCCCCTGGTTGGAACTCAGGAAACAAAACATACTCGCGTACTAAACTTGCGGTTTTGTAAGATGCCTCATTTCTACACAGGGCTGCGTACGCTGTTCGCGAGATGGCAGGTCGAGTCTTTTGCATCCCTGACCAAAAGAGACACTTAGGAAAAACCACGGTCGTATATACAGGTCTGGGCACTCCGTTCAAAAAGACGTGACTCTAAGTGACGCTTCTATTTGCGCATTCCACCGCGGCGCTAGTGCAGGGGAGGCACTTTTGTTTATACCGAGTTTACGGGGCATGGCATGCACGTTGATGTGGTGACGGTCGTATGTACGTGTGGCCTAACCTCGTTTTGGCGGAGTGATTTCGAATGTATCGTAGCCACGGTTTTTATTCAATACGGAATAACAAAAGATGAAGTGTCTATATATTGCGATGCCGAAGCGGTGCATGATTCCGGGATGCAGAAGTGGATACATAAATAACCCGGAGCACGTTTCATTATTTAAAATTCCCAATGATGACTACTTATATTTTCTACTACTTTTCTACTACTACTACTAATGAAAGGAATGCGTGCTACACGTAAATTTCGAATGTTCTTCTTTTCCGTAAACGAAAAAAAAAACGTAATTGAATTGAGCGATACTTAAATCGGCATATCCATGTCAAAGACGATGAGTGTCATGAACTAATGGCTCTACTCATCCATGTCAAAGACGATGAGTATCATGAACTAATGGCTCATCGCTCATATTTTCGGTTTAAGCTTTTAGGTTTTGTATTCGACTAATTATTTAGGATGTATTCATTTTTCATCACAGCCACGTGAAGGGAAAGACAATTCGCATACGCGCATACATCGCGCTCTGTCGCACATGCCTCCGAGATAGCAGCGCTCCACGCTTTTGCGGCCAGTTCCGCAAATCGAGGCGTCAGATAGAGGCACGCTTTGGGTAATACGGAATATACGGGAGTGCCCAGACCTGTATATACGACCGTGGGAAAAACATTCAATGTTAACCGCACGTTATTTCTATTTTCTTTCTTCCTTGACGGCTCAAAATCCGTCTCAATAGGGAACCTTACGCAAAGCTCAGCGCAGATAGCGCCACGTAAACAAAAGAAACAGTCATCGCACGCGGTACTTTTTCACGGTGTCGGTCTTGTACTAAAATTATATGAATCGACATAATGAACAGTAATTACGGATATTTTACTACATCGGAATTGAAAAATCGGTTTCGACTCTTTTCCTTCTCTGTTGATCCTTTAAAGTTTCTTTTTTGCTCCAAACAAACAGGGAAGCTTGTTTATTTGGGAAACCCGTTTTTTTCAATATTTTCCGGCTCAGTTTCATCCCCGTAAAGAATGAAAATGAGCTAGTTACGTATTATATAATCAAATAATACCAGAAGGTTAAACAGTGCAAATATTTCAAATATAATTTTTTAGGTTATGATAATAAACTACTTTACGATATACTTTGAGGAGTAAATAGCGTAAAAAATATTATGTTTATACACTGAGCTGTAACAAATTCTTCATTTCTATCGTCTGCAGATCTAAAATGTTCAGAATATAGCCTTGAATGTTTTGTGGCTGTAAAGTGCTTACAACGTATAGCAATTTCCCATTGGTTACGAAATTTTTCGATTTTAGGAAATAAATGAACGCCTTCGTTTCTGCATCCAATTGCACAACACTGATGCATTCTTCACAATTTATCCACGACGAACGGATTATTTAAAGAAAATTCCACAGTAGTCGTAGAAACACGGGCAAAACCATAGAGAATCTCACTAAACGTCATGTTCTGTTTACATTATAATACAATGTCCCTTCTAGCAGGAAAAATTGCCAGTGAGGTTCCCTATTGATTGCACCGTGTCAAATTTGATTATTAAAAAAAGCTGTAGGCACAACTGGGGACATTGGTGTAATCTAGTTACAATAATCGACGTCTTGACGTTATTACGCAATAAAGAAGAAACTATGATATTCGAAGTAATGGCTTGCACACATCGCTAGTCAACATTATTCCACTTTTCGGTATTCACAGCAAGTAGGGCCTTAGAACGGGGAGAGCAAGTAAATAATCGATGTCGCTCTAATTCGTAGGTCAACGAGCCTAATACAAAAGATATAACGATAAAGAATTCGCCGCGCCCAGGGCAGACGGCAAACAGAGTTTAACCGGCCACGAAGCCCTCAAGGCTGTCCTACGATTGTGTAAACGAATGTGTGTGTGTGTGTGTATTTTTTTATGGGCGACACCCTATCCCCGAAGTTGCTTGTCCGGTTAAGCTAACTTATTTCCGTTTTCGATACTACTAACCTCCAAACCCTTTTTTCCTAATCGCTGCAATAACTTGAGTGATAGATATTTTCGTCGAGGAAATGGCACTCGAAAGAGAAGACAAGAAAGATGTAATATTGGACCTGGGCGGCAAGGGTCGCCTTTGTCCGTAAACGAAGTTTAAATTTAAATGAATGCATGACACACGCGGATTAGCCTATTTTTATTTTATAAGCGGATCGGATCTGCGTGGAATTCTCCAAGGTACTATTGGCATCTTCGCCTCTCATTTACATGTTCTCTTCGTGTCTCTTTCCACGAATCATGTGTCACATTGTTCATATTACATCCTGACTGTTTTTACTGACCAAATCGAGTGAGCTGAAATTCTTCAGCTCGAATTTACGGATCACAGAATTGCCACTGACAATCTTGTCCCGTATATGTGTAATGCTCGTTGATTATACGTGACGCAGCTTCTCAAACAAGCGTCCCCTTGTATACGAACAGGGTGACAATTACTAGGTAGCCATATGTTTTTTGACGGTCTGGCGCGGAGATGTTGCGACCGAGAAACACATGATATTTAATACTTTTTCAAGTCCTCTTCCGTTAAAAATATAGCGCAGTTTAGTGATGGGTTGTATTTGCCAGTAAAATCGAGAATTCTGGACAAAAACTATTTGGAGTACAAATAAGTCTCCGCCGATTAACAAAAGATGGCCCCAGCTAGAGGTTATGGTCGAAATTGTCAGATGTAAAACGTGATATCGTAAGGTTGGACATCTGGCCCTTGAAAAATTAGCAATTTTGTATCAGCATAACATAATTTGTTTCGTGCGAAAATGTCGAGTTTTTAGCCGAATGTCATTTGCGACAACTCGCCACGAATCTCACTCCCCTAATGCTTCCAATTCCGAGTCTGCATTTCGGCCTTCCGTTACATTCTTTGTCTCCGACGCCAAACTCACCGTTGTTTAATTTTTGAAACCACTCACGACACTTCTTCCACTTAAAGCAGCCTCACCATATGCTTCTACAAGCAATCGATGCGCCTCAGCTGCAGATTTCGTCTAATTAAAGAAGTAAAGGAGAGTTATAAAGTTCCCGCAAATGACTCTTATTCGGCTCGAAACTCGACATTTTCTCACGAAAAAAAAAATTATGTGATGCAGATACAAAATCGCTAATATTTCAAGGTCTTGCCAGATATCCAACCTTGCGATATGACGTTTTACATCTGACAATTTCAACCATAACGTTCTGGTAGGGCCATCTTTTGTCAAACAGCGGAGACTTATTTGTACTCCCAATAAGTTCTATTTAAGTTAACAGGTTGGGCCACAGTAACGGGTGTAAAATCATGTGCGAATTTAACAATTTTTGTTTCGTATGAAAAAGTGATTCACTCATAAAATTAATTACACATCTATTTAGTCTGAATATCAAGCTGTTAGAAAATATATACACTTTTTTCGATGTACAAAATGGCCGACTACTAATATTTTCTTTTGTTATCTTTTTTTAGACGCTCCGCGGCGTGACATTTAGTATCCACAATTTTTTACCTAGAACAAAAAACATAAATTCTCGTCAATCTACATTAGAATACCTAGAGAAGTACGTACGGAATTTAAAATATATTGTTTTATTCAAAAGTTGTAGATATTTGAAGTGAGTTGTAGGTATTTGAATGAATTTGCAGTGAAACATTTCGTACAAAACTGCTCATAAAATGGAAAGTTTTCGATTAATTAGAAATTTCGTACGTACTTCTCTACGAAATGCAATTAGGAACATAACTTTTAAATTTGAAGTAAATCGAGTGAAAATTGTTCAAGTTATTTATCACGCCAAATGGAAAAAAAAGCTGATCCGAGAAAAACGCGTTGAAAGTTTTCGGTACTCTATGACCGTGCCAGAGATGGGCTTACGTTATACGCTCAAAGTCACGGTCTTACAGGTCTGGAAACCCTGCCAGAATTCGCATGGTGGGGGTAGGCCGCTTACGGACGAAAATATTCGTTGAGAATTGACACTACGCGGCGCTGCATCTTGCCCCCAGTTGAACATAACCACCAAAAATAATTTTGTAAACAAAAGCGACTCATTAGTGGATTTCCTGTGCTATTGACTTATCGAAAGTGAAAAAATGCCAAGAATCTGTGTTGTGCAGGGGTGCAAAACTGGAAGCAGAATTGAATTATCGGAGCACTCGTTATTTCACGCGCCAAAAGATACAGTGCGGTGGAAACAGTGGGAAAACGCGATCTCGGGTATTTCAAAATTAAGTTCGTTGGATGTCATTTGTGACAAACATTTCAAGGCTGAAGACATTTCTCATGAATGGAAAAAAGCAGATGAGAATGTACAAATAATCGCACGAGTAAGTATATTAAAAACAATACAATGTGTATAAATAATTAATACATAACCATAACCAATACATAATACATAACCTAGGCAAATTTTAAAAAAGCCCCCTCTTTGGGGATCAGACTCGGCTCCTTCAAAACGGTAGCTCAGCACCTTATCCGTGCGACCACGATTATCATTGCATGAATAAGACAGTTTTCTAATATTTAAGTTATAGCCACGCTTGGGGTTTAATTAGATTTCCAGATATTCCACCATTACACACACACACATACACACACACACACACACACACACACACACACACACACACACACACACACACACACTGCAGAACCAATAATTGAAATGAGGTGTTACGGAGACAAACAGATGCAGAGTATTGCGGCGATTAGCTCTGTCTTTTTTCAATGCCTCCGTATGCCCCCGTACCACACTCCGCCCACAACTTTTTTAAGATAGCAGCGCCCCTAGCGGTCAGTGTATTAAAAAAATTTCGTCAGTAAGCGATCCCCCTCACCCGACGGAGTTTCCAGACCTGTATGTAAGACCGTGCTCAAAGTCGGTGAAAACAATTTTTTATTTCTATAAATCGAATCGTAACTTATTCTTATGATGACAAAGCACCGTTTTAGCGAAAAAATTGATTTTTTGAAAATTCTACTGTGGCCTTACCCCTTAAGCAGAATGAAGATAATTGAATTCCACAGATAATACTCTCCGAAAGATTTTTTTCAAGGGGTTAGCCTACTGTGAAAATAACGAAAACTTGTTAGTCGCTTGAGGCAACTCAAACTGAATAGGCAGGGCCAACGTATGGTACAGGAATCGCGGATCAAAGGTAAACTTATGATTACAACGATGAAACTGCTAGTACAACTTTAAACGCGTTTTTCTCGAAACTATGTTTTTCAAAACGGTGTAAACGAGCTCCCGACATCTAATAAGCGGATTGACTTGAAATTCGATACACGTATTTCGTGTAATAGTGAAGGGTGTCTCAAAGTAACCCGACATTTTGATTTATTAATAAAGCGTATTATTTATTTTAAAATACGAATATTTTAATTTGAATATAAGTTACAAAGATTAAGGTTATGTGTGGAACACAATATCCTATAAATGGCATAAACGGCATGGACTTGGAAGACGTATTCTTTCATCAAGATCGTGCGATTCGACGCCACTCCTTTCTTTCTTCTGGGTATTTCTGAAAGGAAAAGTGTATGCTAATGATCCACAGACCATTCAGGAGGTCAAGGAAGCAATTGGACGCACCATTAATGAAATTAGTCCGCAATTATGCCAAAATGTTATTGACAATTTCGTCAAAAGAGTGAACCTTTGCAAACAGGGACGAGGCCGCCATTTATCGGATATTGCGTTGCACACCGATAACCTCCATGTTTGTACCTTCGATAAAATAAAAATATTCGTACTTTTCAAATAAATAATACGTTTTATTAATAAATAGAAATGTCAGGTCATTGTGAGACAACCTAGTTTAGTCTTGATCGACGTTTTTCTTCTCAACATTTTCTTAATTAGTTATTAACAATAAAGATGTCAATTTTTCTTAGAAAATCGAGAAAAAAAGTTAAAATTTTGTTCTTATGTTTGAAGCACGATTACGAAAAAAGCTCGGGCAAGTCTTAGCAAATCTTATCATTTTTAAGAGAAAGAAACTCGTTCGTTTTATTTCAGATCAAATGGGTGGCCAAAATCCAATACACCCTTGAGCCCCTTAGGTCCAAAGGTCCTTCACGAGATTGCTTATGAGTTCTTTAATGATTAACATTTTTTTATGAAATTTTGTACACATACCAATAATTGTCCAAACGATTTTCCAATCTTCTTACTTATTCTTTCACAATTAATTTCTTGAAATAACCCTAAGTTTTTGTCGAAGAGGACTCGGAAGACTACCGAGAACCATATTTTTCGAGGTCGAAAATTCTGGGCGCAAAACCCTTAAGGGTTTAACATTTAGTTGCATTTTTTGCAAATATCGATTTTTGGTTTTCGACGGATTGTCAAAATATAACATTTCAAAAATATTCTTCGAGAATTTTAGATCGATCCGTTCAAAATTAAGGCGCCTATAGCTAGGGTCCGCGAACCGGCGATCTTCAAACGCGTTTTTCTCAAAATGACTTTTTCAAGATCGGTGACCACGATATCTCAAAAACCACTGCACCGTTCAACTTCAAATTTCTCAAGGTTCTTTTAAATATTAAAAAGCAGCGCTTGAACGAAGGTTTTTTTTCTCCATGGATAGTTTCTTTTATCAACGAAAATCGATACTTAAATCGATTTTTTTTGCCGTTTTCGACAGTTTATACTTTCAAGAATATCCTGTAAAAATTTCAAGGCCGTATCTCTATCATCTTATCTTGGAAAAATCGATAGTTAAATCTTTAAACGTGTTGTTCTCAAAATGACATTTTTCAAATTTGCTGACATTGTAACTCAAAGAGCGATTATCCGATTGACTCGAAATTAGAACTGAGTACTCTTGAATATATTTACTCTACAATGACGTAGGATATTTTCGATTGGATGAAAATTGACGATTTTGCATTGAAAAAACGACCATTTTATAGGCAAGAAAGCAGACTTTTTTCATAACTACGCCATTTTGTTAGATTTTGATATTTTCCGAAAATCCTACGTCATTGTACAGGAAATACCTTCCAGTTTAACGACATTTTTTTCCTTTTTCGGTTTCAGCTACTCAATCGGCCGGAATCATGTCAGCAGTGGAGGAACTTTTTTTTGGCGCCTCCGAAGGCAGCGCATAAGTGGCTTGGATCTCAATATTTTTCTATGAAAAAATTATGTAATATAGGTCAAATATAGCCAAATATATTCTTAATTTTCCGGAACATTTATTTCAGTACTTTTCTTCCAAAAAATTCCCGAAAATCACCCAAATTTTCAGCGTTAACACTGGTATAGCCCCTTAAATCCTTCGTCCTTTGATTTTTTAATTTCGCATGATTTGTTTCCCAGCAGCAGGACGCGATGGACATTTTTTCAAACGATTGTATCTGCCGCATTTATTCATATTTTCGATACACAAAATGAAGAAGATCATACTCTTCAACGCAAAAAAAACCTGCACACGCTTGTCCAGAAAAAAAAATCACGATTTCTTTTTTTTTTCGTGCCACGATTTGGGTGTAAGGCGTTAAAAAAGCACATGGCCACCCTGCGAATATACGTCTGACACAATTCACAGCGTGCAGTGACGATCTTCCGAAGAGCTCCTTTGTTTACGCGTTCGTAAAAATAACGATATGGAAACGTTGAGTTTTCGTGTCACGCGTGGACATCGCGATCGCCGAAAATGCCAGCGTGTGCGCCCAAATGTTGGCAGCAATCGCACCACCGTAATAAGAGAGTGACGCGGGGCACGCACCGACAAACAAAACTGCACACAAAGTGGCGATCGTGTGGAAGACGAAACGGGAGGTTGGAACCGGCGATTCTGCTTCGTCTCACGAAGCGCGCGCACGACATAATTACTCGCGTCCCTCGCGAACCGATATTCGCGTTCGCGAACTCTCGTATCGTTTGGAAAAGAAACGGCGGGAGCGAGAGAAGGAAGAAGAGGGAGGAAGAGTGAGCGAGAGAGAGAGAGAGAGAAAGAGAGGGATATAGGAACATAGGTACACAAGCGATTACGAAGCCGAGCTCTTTGACTCTTTTGCTCGCGGACGAAAACGACCGACGTACCGGTAGTGCCCCATCGGAGTTGCAACGAAGACGACCAGCGATCAAACTGTAGTGTGCCAACGGACCGCCACTTTTCGAACGGATAGCATCGAAAATTGCTCGTGCAGTCTCGCGATCGCGAGACCGCTGAGAATAGAAACAAATAAAGGCAAATCCCGTGAGATAAAATTACGAAAACAATGGCGAACTCGAAAGAAATTTCGATTGTGTCAATTTTCACCGTTCGGGGTGAGTACGACTTTTATCACACGATAATCCTATAAAAAACGAATGTGCGCGAATATAAAGTTTTCCGAACTCTAATGTCGTGGAAAATATTCGCGTCTTCTTTTTTGTTTTCTTCTCGCGTAATGTCTTCGTATGGTGATCTGCGTCCGCGTCCCTTTCACAGAGGGCGTTGGACGGATATGGCAAAGCAGACAAAAAAACGCAGGGTTGGTCGAGTGTTTCACCGATGCGAATTACATTTTTCTTAGATGTAGATGGTTTCGATAAAAATGTAACTACGTCATTTTAACGAGTTCAGATGAGTACCGTCGTCGTGATGAGATCAAGTCTGAGTTCTTCCGCTGTTAATAAGCCTTGAGACGGGATATACATTTAGACGGGAAAGAATTAAGCAATTTTGACGGATTTTTTAAACTGAGAAATAAGTATTCTACGTTTATCGAACTGTAGGTATACATTAATAGTATATTTAAGTATACAAAACGACTTCGTTTAATTCATTTATCATCAAAATGGCGGAGCTGTAGTTTCTATTTGACAGTAATTAGAATGAAGAAAATGCAAATTTAAGAGAATGGCACGCAGTTACAAGAAAAATCAACATGTCACGCAACATTTATGTAAAATTTGGATTAAACTAGTAGTTTATTTTCTAATTTTTCAAAAACCATTTGCGTCAAGTAAAAGGTAGCAATATTGTCAATATTTCTATCAAGTTTCAACCCAACCGGCTTAATAGTTTTTGAGTAATCCTGCACGCCAATTTCGATAATGCAGTTTTGAGAAAAACGCGTTTGAAGTTTACGCCCACTCCGAATCCGAGCGGTGAGGCTCAGCGTTAACGGGCATTCGAAGTTTTTAGTAATTAGTAAGTAACGTTTTAATTAGTTAAAACGTTTAAACGTTAAACATTAGTAAGTAACGTTTGAAGTTTTTGAAGTTTTTTTTTCGAATTTCGCTTTAAAATCTTAACGTTTGAAGTTTTTGAACTTCTTTTTTCGAATTTTGCTTTACCATCGTAACGTTTGAAGTTTTTCGAATTTCGCTTTGAAATCATAACGTTTGATATTTTTCGAATTCGACTTTGAAATCGTAACGTTTGAAGTTTTTGAAGTTTTTTTCTTCAAATTTCGCTTTGAAATCGTAACGTTTGAAGTTTTTGAAATTTTTTTCTCGCATTTCGCTTTGAAATTGTAACGTTTGAAGTTGTTGAAGTTCTTTTTCTCGAATTTCGCTTTAAAATCGTGAAGTTTGAAGTTTTTGAACGTTTTTTTCGAATTTTGCTTTACGATCGTAACGTTTGAAGTTTTTGAAGTTTTTTTTTGGAATTTCGCTTTACCATCGTAACCTTTGAAGTTTTTCGAATTTCGCTTTGAAATCGTAACGTTTGATATTTTTCAAATTCCGCTTTGAAATCGTAACGTTTGAAGTTTTTGAAGTTTTTGAAGTTTTTTCTTCTTCAAATTTCGCTTTGAAATCGTAACGTTTGAAGTTTTTGAAGTTTTTTTCGAATTTAGCTTTGAAATCGTAACGTTTGAAGTTTTTTCCTTCGTATTTCGCTTTAAAATCGAAACGTTTGAAGTTTTTCCAATTCCACTTTGAAACTTTTGGGAAATATTCTGCATATATAGTTCTACCGTTTAAAAAAGGAAACAAAAAATAATCCATTTTTTGACCGTTGTAAATGTTATATCCCGCCTTAACCGGTTAACCCTAGCTCGTGGCCATAAAAAAGAGGAATTTTCGTGAATTTTTTTGGGAAAACGTGTGTAGGTTTTCAAATATTTTTTTTGTGGTTTTAAGTATTTTTCAATCATTTTTGCATTGATAAATATTTCTAAATGTGGTAAATACAATGGTTCGTTATTTACAATTTTTGTATTGGAAAATGCAAAACCAAACAAACCCAAACAAAGTGACGACTCGAAAACAAATCAACCGAAATAAAAGGTGAAACGCATTCAGTTTTTGAATGAAATTCAAAATTCAAATTCAGTGCTTGGATGAAGGATTTACTAGAATATTGATTTTTGAAAAAAAATGCCGAAGTTCAAATTGAAAGTATCGATTTTCGGTGAAAAAAAACGCTCTATTTTCGTTGATAAAAGAAAAAACTATACGGCGAAAAAAGAATTCCTTTGTTCAAGCACTCCTTTTTGATATGTAAAAGGAGCTAGTAAAATTTAAAATTGATCAGGTCAGTGATTTTTGAGATATCATAGTCACCGATTATTTTAAAATAAAAAATTCAAATTTTCATTTAGACAAAAAACGCGTTTAAAGTTCGCCAGTTGGCAATATCTACCTATAAACACCCAGAACACCCTCAACTTGGAAAGGATCGACTCGAAATGTTCAGAGAATATTTTAGAATGTTATATTTTAAGAATCCGTCGAAAACCAAAAAACGATATTTAAAAAAATTCCAACTAGGTGTCAGCTCTCGATGAAATACTCACAGCGCTCATTCACTATAAAACGCCGAATCAAATGGCTATTTTTAATAACAAACTCCATTGAATTATCCATATTACAGTTTTGTTGTTACGATTTAGTGACTCGCAGAAACTTCGAAATCGAACCATTAAAAAATATTGATATTGAAGTTGCATCGTTGGATCGCATTGTAAATGATGTTTTTTTTCCAAATTTTCCTTGGCAGATTTGAACTACGAAAATCCCACAAACATTTTCTCGGTTGTCTATTTAGCGATATACAACAAATCAGCAACATATGATTTTAGATAATAGCGAAAATGAAATATTAAACAGAATTTTCGTTGCATTCCACCGATGCAAACTTCAACCCTATTGAAAAACGTATTTGAGTCCAAAATATCAGTACCCATGAACCTCATTCGTCGGGGAAATGCGCTCCCTAAAGTCCGCCTATTAAACTCAAATCGTACAGATATTACTGATGCACTTTTTTGCGTTGTGCAACGTTCGACATGATTTTCTTAAACTTAATTTAAAATGAGAGGGGAGTAGCGATGGTGAAATGTTATTAAAAATTAAGGGGTCTTCTCACTTTAGACTCTGAAAAGAGGCTATTTCCAAGAATTATTTTGATAGGTTTGTATTATAGATATTGATATAAAAGTTGTTACACTGAATAAATACACTTACGAAATACATTTAAAAAAATGTTTTTATTTATTTAAGTCACTATTTATAGACGAAAATGGTAGTTAAAAAAATGTCAAGTGTCAATGATTCAGTATGTTAATGGCTATAGGGCATATCATACGATTTTTTATATACGCAAAAATAACAAAATGGCGAACATTTTTCGAAAAAAACCAAAAAAAACGGTTTCTCTCACCGTTGTTGGCAAAAAAATAGTAAATATCAACATTTTAATAAAATCCTTGATACACGCCATAGCTATAGTTGTAAAGAATGTGTGACTGAAATTTCATAAGGATCGGTTCAGTAGTTTCAAAGATTTTATCAATAAGCCGTCGAAAAACGTTGTTTCGAGAAAAACGCGTTTAAAGTGTGTTTGGGTTACATAAATACATAAAAAATATTTAAATGTATTTCGAAAGTGTATTTATTAAGTGTAATAACTTTTATTTCTTTATCGATAATATAAACATATCAAAAAAAATGCATGAAAATAGCCTTTTTTAGCGTCTAAAGTGAGAAAACCCCTTAAGGAGTTTCGGGATAATTGACGAAATGTTATCATTTGATTCAAATTTATACAGTCAATTCTTTATCGTATACTAAATGCACCGTCCAAATTTCAAATCGATCGTCTACACCGTTTCTATAAAATTAACAAACAAAAAAAAAACATTTTTCAACTTGGAGCATTTAACGTTATGCCACTGACGACGTAATTGTCATAATATGCTGAGAGATTTGACAATTTTTCACAACATTTTTAAAAAAATTTCACACTATTCCGTGCGTAAAACTGCCATCCAGCGATGAACGTAGGCATCTACTTATGTTGAAAAGTGTTTTTTTTTTTTCGATTGTAAATTTGATAGAAACAGTGTAGACGATGGATTAAAAATATGGAGAGTGCATTCAATGTAGACGAAGAATTTACTGTATAAATTTAAATCAAATGGTAACACTTCACAAATTGTTCCGAAACTGCTTAAGCATCACTTTCTTTGGTGATGCTGAAGTTTGCATCGTTGGAATGCAACGAAAGTTATTATTTTTTCTATTGCTCACATTTTTTTTTGTCAATTTACGATACGAAACTAGCTCAAGCATTTTTTCTTATCCCCAAAAGAGATCCACGATCTCAATATACAAGAAATTATAGATTGTGATAAAAATGAAGAAATTAAAAAAATTGCAACGAACATTTGTTGCATTCCAACGATGCCACCTCCAACGCCATTTTCTCTGTTCGTGTGTTTTTTTACTTTACTCTCAAAACTTTTGAAATAATTCTCTCGACAAGTGCAAAAAGTTGGGCTCTCGAAGTTTTCGAGCGAAACGGTAAACTCATCGATTGGAATATCGCTAATTGGTCGTGTGGATAAGTCGAAAAATAACGTATTCACTGTGCGCATGGAATGAAGATGGAAAATATATAACGACTATGAAATATGCACTGAGGACATTCAGAGATACCAGCAACGAAACGAACTTCGCAGTTTTTATCTTCCACGGTTAGGGACGTGGTCAAAGCGTAAAATATTATGGATGACAATCAATCACCACGAAATAGCTCGCGTTAAGACAATAATTCCCACGTGTGTACCGTCGAACTCTCCCGTGATGCTTCTACGTACGTGCATGACTACTCACACGCCTATGTATATACGAGTGGGCATTCACAGGGTGAGCCACTCCGAATTGGACACCCGAAGCTGAAAAGTTGCAAACTGTTCGTGTGTGATTCAGAAATTGTACGAAAAAAGTGTTGTGCTGTTAGGGAACATTCTGAAAGAGTTGTCGGATGAAAGTATTTTAAGGGGCTATACCAGTGTGAACGCTGAAAATTTGGGTGATTCTTCGGGAATTTTTTGGAAGAGAAGGACTTAATTAAATGTTTCGAAAAATTAAGAATATATTTGGCTATATTTGACCTATATTACATAATTTTTTCATAGAAAAATATTGAGATCCAAGCGACTTATGCGCTGCCTTCGGAGGCGCAAAAAAAAGTTCCTCCACTGCTGACACGATTCCGGCCGATTGAGTAGCTGAAACCGAAAAAGGAAAAAATGTCGTTAAACCGGAAGGTATTTCTTGTGCAATGACGTAGGATTTTCGAAAAATATCAAAATCTAACAAAATGGCGTAGTTATGAAAAAAAAGTCTGTTTTCTTGTCTATAAAATGGTCGTTTTTTTCAATGCCAAATCGTCAATTTTCATGCAACCGAAAATATCCTACGTCATTGTAGAGTAAATATATTCAAGAGTACTCAGTTCAAATTTCAAGTCAATCGGATAATTGCTCTTTGAGTTACAATGTCGGCAAATTTGAAAAATCTAATTTCGAGAAAAACGCGTTTAAATATTCAAATATCGATTTTTGAAAAATAAAATGATAATGATATAAATTATATAAATGATAATGATATTCTTGAAAATATAAACTGTCGAAAAAGGCAAGAAAAAAAATCGATTTTTTAAAAGTGTCACACTGGTACAGCCCCTTAAGGCGGGATATACATTCACAACGATAAAAAAAATCGATTTCTTTTTTTCTTATTTAAACGATAAGAATATAAGAAATATAAGAAAGAATCGATATATCGAATATCGTTTGTAGTTTATCGAATATCGTTTATAGTTTATCGAATATCGAATATCGAATTTATAGTTTATCGAATATCGAATATCGTTTATAGTTAATGGAATCGATATATCGTTTCTTATAAAAATAAGAAACGATATATCGATTTGGGAAAACATGTACAATATTTTCCCAAAGTTTCAAAGCAAAATTCGAAAAACTTCAAACGTTACAGCCTGTCAACGCTGTGCCTCGCCGCTTGGTTTCGGAGCGGGCGTGAACTTCAAACGCGTGTTTCTCAAAACTGCATTATCGAAATTAGCGTGCAGGATTACTAAAAAACTATTAAGCCAATTGAGTTAAAACTTGGTAGAAATATTGATAATATTGGTATCCTTCTACTTGACGAAAATTGTTTTTGAAAAATTGAAAAAAAAAAAACTTTTTTAATCGACATTTTACAGAAATGTTGCGTGGAATATTGATTTTTCAAGTGCAAATGCGTGCCATTTTCTCAAATTTGCATTTTCTTCTTTTTAATTACCGTCACATAGAAACTATACATGTTCTAACTGAAAAAATGATTGAACTTTTTTGCAAATCAAAGTCAACGGGAAGTTAAACTGCACGCCGATTCGCAACTCCCTCGGTGCAACTCCCTCGGCCCTAATTTAAAATAATTGTCTCGTATACTTAAGGTATTCCTTTCGCGGAGGGCCGTATTTTGTGGGGGCATAAGCAGGGCCTTCTGAATCGTCGGTAAATTACAATTGCGCTTAATAAAAAAACAAGTTATAATGGATTATTATACACAACGATAAACTAGAATAACAAAATTCGCGCAAATTTAGTAGATTGAGACATTTTTACATTTATTTGAAACGTCACCGCTACAAAAATTCTTCTGCTAACCACACTTTTCCAAGTTTTAACATTAATATTTTCTTTAAACGTTCGGTGACCCTTTGTTTTTATTGTTGTTACGGAATCTTTAGACTTTTTTACACCTGTGAGCAGTTTGTATTAGGCATCTAGAGTTATTTAGTGTATAAATTATTAGAAAGACATGTGGCCATCGTGACATGTCCATAAAGCGCCGTATAAGTGAGACGATTTTTAGGGCCGTAATTTTTCGTTAAAGGTTCGGTAACTTGGCTTGAAATTTTACCAGTATACTGGGATGTATTTTTACTTCATTATAGACGAAAATCAGTTAAGTGTAAAATATTTGGGTTCGTGAAAGGAATACCTTAAATATACTATTAAAGTATAACTAAAGTTTCATCATTGTAGAATAATTATTTCGTAGTTTAAAAAATCCCTCGATATTGCTTATTTTCTTCCTGTCTAAATGTATATCCCGCCTTAATTCCGATTTGATACGAAGTCATGATGGTCGATCATTTGATGTTCATTGATTTGATGTTCATTGGCTGCCTTTGGACAGCCGAAAATAAGTGAATTTTCAAGATTTTTTGTGTCAAACCTATTTATTCTACAAAACTAAAATTTTATCTCGACATTATTGCATCTTTTAATATACCGAAAACAATTTTTATTTTCTTCAATATTTGAAAATAGCGAAATTGGCGACTCTTGCTTCAGAGACACTTGCCGCCTACGTTGTTCCACGGCGTGAAACCTAGCGTCCGGTACATTGACCTGAAACATCAGAGCTATTTTTTTTTAGATTTCTAAGATCTCCACGCTCTATGTGAACCTAAAAAATCACCATAAAAGTAAAAATTCGGAAAATGGTACGTATTCGAAAAAATGATATATTTGTCATGAAATTTTCACTATTTGTCAATGAAAAGGTCGTTTTTGCAAATAATTTTCTAGGAATTTTAGGTTCAAATAGACTGTGATTATGTTATCCAAAAGTGTGCAAAATTTCAAAATGAACTATTGGATAGTTTTTGAGTTATCTTGTACGAGGTTCACGTAAAAGTGATTTTCAGGAAAACGCTATTAAAGTTTCAAGACGCAAAAATGTTGTGGCTGTAAACGACCTACCGATTAATCTGCGATTTTGGGGCCATAAAGTCCTCCAACTTCCGCGTGGAATTCATTTTCGGCTATAAGCTCTTAACATTATAAAGGGATGTCTCCTCTTAACCGTTTCGAGCTATTACCCGTGTCATTGATTTTCCTCGGAATCTTATTGATTTTGTTTAAAAAACAACCCCCAAAAGAGGGGGTGGGGTGAAAACTATATTGACAAAAAACGAATTTCCATTTTTGTCTTTCAGATACAGATTTGTCGTGGCGAGTGAAATGTAGACATTTCTAGAATTTGGCGATAGCTTTAAAATTCTAACTGATTTTTGTCTACAATCCATATTTCGTATCATGTTCAAGTTTGCATCGTTGGAATGCACGCAAATATTTATTCACTAAATTTCCCAAATTTTATTTAACATATTTAGGCTATAACAATCCCGCGACCATCTTTTGGGCTCTTTACTTAGCGATTTACAACCTGAACCTACAAAATATGATTTTCCATACCAATGAAAAATAAGGAAGTAGAAAAAGATTTTTTTTTACTTCCTTATTTTCAGCATATAGTTGATATAAGGTGCCTTATATCAACTTATATCAACTTATAAGATATAAAAATATTAACTAACGTAACTGAATTATGTAAGTAATTTTCGGGTTGTAATAAATAATTTACAACACGAACCCAAACAAAATATGATTTTCCATACCAATTAAAAAGAAGGAAGTAGAAAAAGATTTTTTTTTTACTTCCTTATTTGCAGCATATAGTTGATATAAGGCACTTTATATCAACTTACTTTTACATATATTTGTTGATATATCATATAAGTTAATATATCAACTTGTATCAACTTATAAGATATAAGTTGATCTTATATAATCAGGATCAACTTATATAATTATATAAGTAATTCAATTATATAAGTTAATAATAAGTTATATAATTGGGCTTGAAGATCAAGTCCATTATTTCGAAGAGTTGATATACGTTGACATAAGTTGATCAACTTATATAATTCAATTATATAAGTTGATAGTTGAATTACCAACTTATATCATCGGTAATACAATTATACAAGATGGTAATAAGTTATATAAGTTGATATATCAACTTATATCAACTTATAAAATATAAGTTGATCTTATCAGGATCATCTTATATTATTGAATTATATAAGTAATTCAATTATATAAGTTAGTAATAAGTTATGTAATTGGGCTTGAAATTCAAGTCCATTATTTCGAAGAGTTGATATACGTTGACATAAGTTGATCAACTTATATAATTCAATTATATAAGATGGTAATAAGTTATATAAGTTGATATATCAACTTATATCAACTTACACGATATAAGTTGATCTTATATAATCAGTATCAACTTATATAATTGAATCAAATAAGTAATTCAATTATATAAGTGAGTAATAAGTTATATAATTGGGCTTGAAGTTTAAGTCCATTATTTCGAAGAGTTTTCGCGCGTCCAATTTCTACCAACTCACCCGGTATACATATATATTACAGGCAGTACAGATCTCGCGAGTTATAATTCGTCGACACGACAAGGTCGTGAAAACTTTTGCGAGAAGATGTGAAATAATGGAAGATATTACATAAACGAATTACACGTACGACGATACCAACGTGGCGCTTGTCACTTGTGTGTAGTTTCCCGATCGGCTCGCTCCAGTAATTCCCGATTAATCGTCCATCAATTATTCGGTTGTAAAAGAAAACGATGCAACGTATATAGCTCTGTAGGAGGCTTTTCCAGGCGAATCAACGGAGCAAACCGAAGTGGACTCGGTGATGCTGATAGGAAAGGCGATAACCTTAAAATCAGTACGTGGCGTATGTGCTAGCTAATTAAGTTTCACGAGAGCTGCGGAAAAACAGAGACGTGACTGTACATCGACATGGAAACAAATAATCTCGAATAGTTTTGTAACGACCAATAAGTCATCCCTCGAATGTCCCGCTGTTGATAGATCGGCTGCAATTGGAAAAAAAAAAGAAACGCGACTTCGTTACGAGAATTTTTTCTTCGTCGAAGCGAACGCAGTCGTGAAATAACCGACGATATTTTCGGGACTATCGTTGCATGCGGGAAACAATAGGCATTGGAAGCAGCAACAATGCTTAAGGAGGATGAAGCGTTAGCCACGATCGGAGATTTGAAAAAAAATAAAAGTATATTTCATTGTCTAGACTATACTGAGTCTTTACGATTTTTTTGAGAATATTTCACGACGAAACAGCAGAGATAAATTTATATATAAAAAAATATTTAAAAAAAACAAGCTTCTATTTAATGTACTAAAATGTAGAAAATATTTTTTTCTACCAAGTCACCTATATGTGGCTATCAATAAAAACTTGGGGCGCGAAAAATGTTTAAATGTTTAGTAAATTTGATTAATTCAGTTTCATTGACCGTTTTCAATTTGGCACAATAGCAATTAGCAAAATTATTATCGCACGTTTATACTCAGTTTCAGGAATTTTATTCAAGAAATCTAAGGTTGATTTACAGTAAATTAAATACAGTTGATATGTTAACGGATTTATGTAAGTTAAAAATTGGGGTGATTTTCTGGAATTTTTTGGAATTTGGAATTTTTTGGAAGAAAAGTCCTCAATTAAATGTTTCGGACAATTAAGAATATATTTGGCTATATTTGACCTATATTACATAATTTTTTCATAGAAAAATATTGAGATCCAAGCGACTTATGCGCTGCCTTCGGAGGCGCCAAAAAAAAGTTCCTCCACTGCTGACATGATTCCGGCCGATTGAGTAGCTGAAACCGAAAAAGGAAAAAATGTCGTTAAACTGGAAGGTATTTCCTGTACAATGACGTAGGATTTTCGAAAAATATCAAAATCTAAGAAAATGGCGTAGTTATGAAAAAAAAAGTCTGTTTTCTTGCCTATAAAATGGTCGTTTTTTTCAATGCCAAATCGTCAATTTTCATCAAATCAAAAATATCCTACGTCATTGTAGAGTAAATATATTCAAGAGTACCCATTTCGAATTTCAAGTCAATCGGATAATTGCTCATTGAGTTACAATGTCAGCAAATTTGAAAAATCTCATTTCGAGAAAAATGCGTTTAAATATTGAACTATCGATTCTTGCAAGATAAAATGATATTGATATAAATGATAATGATATTCTTGAAAGTATGAACTGTCGAAAAACGCAAAAAAAATCGATTTTTCAAAATGTCACACTGGTATAGCCTCTCAATAATATATTTCATGAAAAATTGGCATTTACAGAAAAAATCTATAGCTCGTATACTTTTTTTTGAGGTTCGTTGATAAAATGCATAAACCGTAATTTGACTCAACCGGAGCGCTCCAACCTCCTTAATGCGTTCCACGGCGTAGCTCTAAGTCGGCCCATTGCACGTGGGAGATTGATTCAGTAATATATCGGGCATATAAAAACGTAAGACTTTTTAGCTTGCGCGGGCGTTCGGACTCACGATAAAAAAAAGTTATGACGTTGAGAAAGGCTTATTAAGAGATTAATTGCAAAATGCTCAGATGGTTCAGTTGTACCTTTCCATCTCCATTCGCACACACACCCACGCGCGCGGAATGTTGATTTTGAGGACATTCGACTTCTGAGATTGTCCTCGTAGTCCCTATGGTCCCTGTACTCAATATCAATCCTAATGTCTTGTAAGGTCCCGTATGCCAGTTTTTACACCGTCGTAAAATGGGCAAATTCGACATTTTACATCGTCGTAAAATGGGCACAAATTCGATTGTACAAAATTTATCACTATAATTATAACATATCGAGCTGCATGTACAGGAAATATGATACAAATAGAGCAGCTGGTAATGATCGCACTTTGCCAATTTTGCTTTTTTTCGCATTATTCCTTTTATTGCTTGCCAGCACCGCGAGTTTAAAATATCAACGTGGCTACATTAACGTGTCGCTGCAAAATCCTTCGCAGCATGTCAATTGGGAAACGTGACGAACGTGCGTTTCTCAACACGGAAGTTTGTGTGTTTTTTTAAAGGTGTATTTATACAGTGTATACGTATCGTACGTTTTTGTCGATCGTTAAACTGGAAAACAGTACTCGCGATATGAAACAGGAGGTAAATCAAATTTTTTTAAGGGGTTAGGCTACTGTGACCTCAAAAACGGGGTGGTTTGAAAAAATAATTTTGAAGGGATAAGATTATTGAAAAATCGTTCAGACATTTATTCGTATGTACATTAACAAAGTTGTGTACCAAATTTCATGAAAAATCCACAGATATTACACAACGTGCAACTTCATGATATTGAAAATGTAAAAAATGTAAATAAAAAAATCCGCAGATGTAAAAAATGTAAATAAAAAAATGTAAAAAATGTAAATAAAAAAATCCACAGATATTACACAACATGCAATTTCATGATATTGAAAATATAATCAGAATTTTCGGGCAATAAAAACAGGTACGTGTTAATAATATTCGTTGGTTTCTATTATTTTTCAAAGAATATTGATACATTGAGGGATGTCATTGATTTTGGTTATGTTTGTTCGGATTTTTTTGGGTTTGATTGTATAATAATTGTTGTATAACTTTTGTAATATATTTGTAATATAAGTTGCAATATAATTTTCAAATTAATAACAAGATTAGAATTGGGTGGGAAGACGGCATTTATCAATCAATCACAAACATTCAGCATGTCGCATCTCCCCCCACTCTACTACAGCACAGTGGCAGTGGAGTGGGGGTAGCGTAAGTTCCGTGTGACATCCAGCTAACTCAGACCCCTATACCCAGCCTACCTCAAATGTTTGTGGTATTCCACGTGAATCCGGTGGACTTTCTTCCTGACCCCCGTCAATTCGATTTAATTTTTTTTTTGTTTCCATTGACTCTAAATAACACCCTGAATTTTTTTTACATTTTTCGCCACAACCCTTAGACAAAATAAAATTCTCCGAAAAAAAAACGCCCCGAATTAAAAATCTGAAAAAATGCCCAAAAATGCGTTATTATATGTAAAAATTTTCAAGCTATCACCCGCAGTGGAAGTATGATTTTTTCTGTACTTTCTGAGCGATTAACGTTAAAAAAAATCCGAAAAATTCAAGGACCGCTTACTTCAGGCGGATACTTAAATATTTTGATACCCACAATACATGTATGACCATTTTTGAATAACCAAATCACACTCATGGACCTTGAACAGTTAGCAGTCAATTTTTCGGATTTTTTTAACGTTAATCGTTTAGAAAGTACAGAAAAAATCATACTTCCACTGCGGATTATAGCTTCAAAATGTTTACATATAATCACGCAATTTTGGGAATTTTTTCGGATTTTAAAATCGGAGCGTTTTTTTGGAGAATTTTGTTTTGACTACGGGTTGTTTCGAAAAATGTAAAAAAAATCAGGGTGTCTTTTAGAGTCAATGGAATCAGATAAAAAAAATAAATCGTATTGGCGCGGGTCAGGGAAAAAATCCACCGGATTTACGTGGAATACCTAATATACAACCTCAAAAGCATTTTCAATACAAACATTTTCAACGCTAAGAAAATTTTAAGAAAAAGAACGTCTGTCAAAACTAAATTACTATTACACTCAATAAGTGTACCAAATTTTAAGTTAGTCCGTTCATTGGATGTAGAAAAATCGTGTACACCGTTTAGAAAAACAGAGTCACGAAAAAAAGCATTCAAAGTTTTACTAGCAGTTCTATCGTTATCATACGTTTACCAGCCTACCTTAACAAACATATACAGTTTTGAAAGCATTTTCAATTCGAACATTTTAAATGCTAAAAAATGTTTTAAAAAAACGTCGGTCAAGGCAAATTACTATTACACCGAACAAGTGTACCAAATTTCAAATTAATTTGTTCCGTTTTGAAAAACAGTTGAAAAAAAACCAGTTATATCGTTGTAGTCATAAGTTTACCATTAATTTGCGATTCCTGCACCAAATGTTGGACCTTCCTCTTTAATTTGATTTACCTCAAGCGACGAAGGATTTTTTGACATTTCTTACAGTCGCCTAACCCCTTAAATCGCATTTAAAAACAAACAATCGAGCGTTGATGAACTTTCAGTAAAATTAGACAGATATTCTTCGCACATAATTACCGAGATTCGATAAATCCCGAAAATAGTGACGAAAAGTGTCCTGACCATGGAAGAAAAAGAAATGCATGAGATTGGTGCTCTTCCGGGTGGCATATCCGCGTTTAGTTTTAATTGAATTATCCATCATGCTCCGGCGATCCGTCGAACAAAGCGGAGTGGCCGATACTGGGATCGGTGACCGCTTAGCCGTGCATCGGCTGACGCATCACCAGTTAGCAGAAGACCAATTCCTCTGTGACTTTGGTATAGATACTTGAGTAAAAGGTCTGTGCACCAGAGAATCAGAAGAATACTGGGGCATACCCCTACGGGTTTCCCATAGTTTCCCCATACCCTAGACAAATAGACAAATGCGGTATCGTGTAGCTTAAGGGGCTATACCAGTGTGAGCGCTGAAAATTTGGGTGATTTTCGGGAATTTTTTGGACGAAAAGTACTCAATTAAGGAGTAAGGCCACTGTAACGGCCCAAAAAAAAGGTTTTTTCACTAATTTTTTGCTCCCGAAATTGAAGGTATTTGAAAAAAAACTTTTAATGGTGTTATCGGGCATACATTAAACTTTATTATAAAATTTTTTTACAGTAAAAAAAACAAAATGGCGGTTCCACAGCTATCTTCCCGGGACATGTTTTCCTTCCAGGGCTCCGCGGCACGCAGCACCACTGGTGCACTTTTGAATCTAGAACAAAAAAAAACCATTAATCTAGAGGGCTATAGCTAGAGAATGTCGATCGGATTTTAAAAAGTATCAATTTTTGTGGATTTGGCGTGCGCTTGAAAAAAAAATTGATTTTTGACGAAAAAAACGGCAAGTTTTTTGTTAATAAAAAATCAATAAATAAAGTTCTTGAAAATTCCGATCGACATTCTCAAGATAATGTAAATGTTCACATCTGGTTAAAATTTCAAGTAAAAAAAATGAAAATTGTTCGAGTTATGCTGCGTGCCATTTTGAAAAACCATGTTTCGAGAAAAACGCGTTTAAAGTTTTGCGAATAGTTTTTTATTGGAAAAAATTAAAAAAAGAAGTTAAAAGGATTTAAACTATTTTTAAATTAGAGGGTTTAAACTATTTTTTAAGCCAATAAAAAAAAATCGATTTTTCAAAAAATTTACAGTGGCCTTACTCCTTAAACGTTTCGGAAAATGAACAATATATTTGCCTATATTTGACCTATATTACATAATTTTTTCATAGAAAAATATTGCGATCCAAGCGCCTTATGTCCTGCCGTCGAACGCGCCAAAAGAAAAAATTCCTCCACTGCTGACACGATTCCGGCCGATTCATTAGCTGAAACCGAAAAAGGAAAAAATGTCGTTAAACTGGGAGGTATTTCCTGTACAACGACGTAGGATTTTCGAAAAATATCAAAATCTAACAAAATGGCATAGTTATGAAAAAAAGTCTGTTTTCTTGCCTGTAAAATATTCGTTTTTTTCAATGCCAAATCGTCAATTTTCATGCAATCAAAACTATTTTACGTCATTGTAGAGTAAATATATTCAAGAGTACTCAGTTCAAATTTCAAATCAATCGGATAATTGCTCTTTGAGTTACAATGTCAGCAAATTTGAAAAAATCTCATTTCGAGAAAAACGCGTTTACAGATTTAACTATCGATTTTTGCAAGATAAAATGATAAAGATACGGCCTTGAAATTTTTGCAGGATATTCTTGAAAGTATAAACTGTCGAAAAAAGCACAAAAAATCGATTTTCTGAAAATGTCACACTGGTATAGCCCCTTAAGATTCAAGTATGTTTCTTTTACATTTAAAGTTGATTTATTCATAATAATATGGAGTCGTCGATTCCAGAGTCATACAGTAATCCTTTTGCATCCTCGGCAGCCTCTAAAACATCGATTTGATACTGCCTACGAGCCATTCTTCCTTCTCTTGTGGCTGCTTGCGCTTGCTGCTCGGCAAGTGTAACACGCGACCAGCGCGGTCGTGCGGTTGAAATACCTATAACTGCGAATCTAGTGGTCCGATCTTTATGAAATTTGGTGAGAATATTCTTGAGATGTTGTACTTAAATTATATGCAATCAAAAAATGTTCCATTTTTTCCGACCATCACAAGTGTATATAATAATATGCCTTGAATAATAAAAATGATTTGTTTATGTATTTCGAAAGTGTATTTATTAAGTGTAACAACTATTATATCAATGTTTATAATATAAACCTATCAAAACAATAATGAAAATAGCCTTTTTAGCGTATAAAGTGCGAAGACCCCTTAATAGACGACTTAGCTCTACACATGGTACCTATATCTATACCTATACCTGCGTGTAGGGCTCCAAACGGAGCAGAGGTGAGTCACCCTCAAAGGCTCTCGGGACGTCATTGTTGAGAATTTACCAAAATCACTAACTGCATCGTATTCTACAGGTTTCAAACTATAAATATAAGTAATAAAAAAAATGCATTTTTTCAAGCCTTTATGTGGAGCGCTACCCTTAAGGGGCCAGTGTGACACTTTAAAAAAATCGATTTTTTTTGCCTTTTTCGACAGTTTATACTTTCAAGAATATCCTGTGAAAATTTCAAGGCCGTATCTCTATCATTTTATCTTGCAAAAATCGATAGTTGAATCTTTAAAAGCGTTTTTCTCGAAATGAGATTTTTCAAATTTGCTGACATTGCGACTCAAAGAGCAATTATCCGATTGACTTGAAATTTGAACTGAGTACTCTTGAGTATATTTACTCTACAATGACGTAGGATATTTTTGATTGGATGAAAATTGACGATTTGGCATTGAAAAAAACGACCATTTTATAGGCAAGAAAACAGACTTTTTTTCATAACTACGCCATTTTGTTAGATTTTGATATTTTTCGAAAATCCTACGTCATTGTACAGGAAATACGTTTTTCATGAATTTTTTTAAAGGGAACGACAAAACTTTTTTAATCGATCAATATACCATCTTAAAGAACACATCTTGAAGAACTTTCAGTAATTTTTTTATTGAAAAATATTACATTGTTTAGTGGCAAATGGCCGTCAATGAAATAATGTTTTTATATACACGGTTTGCGGTGACCAACATTGCGGCGAAGTGGATCATCTGAAAAAAAAATGCGGATGGATTTAGTCAAATATAAGTATAAACTAGTCTTTAATCGAAGGATTTTAAAAAATATTCATTTTTCACAAAATGGCGGACAGTCAAAGTTAATGGTTCAATTTTAACGAAAAAAATCGAACGATTAAAGACTACATTTTTATGTATTAAATAAGCCTGCAAAATTTCAAGAAGATCGGTTCATTAGTGTTCGAGTAATCTTGGTCACCGACTTCAGAAATGCCATTTTGAGAAAAACGCGTTTAAAGTTTCAATTTCCGGTCGTTTACACAACGGATTCTTCTCTTTCAACGCTCATATCTCAGTCAATTTTGTTCGGATCGACTTGAAATTTTCAGGACATATTCTCAGATACTTATACGTCAAAAAAATTCAATAAAAAAAAATTGATTTTTTTCAAAATCGAAATTTTCCCTTAATGACATTTTTTCCTTTTTCGGTTTCAGCTACTCAGTCGGCCGGCATCATTTCAGCAGTGGAGGAACTTTTTTTTGGCGCCTTCGAAGGCAGCGCATTCGTCGCTTCGATCTCAATATTTTTCTATGAAAAAATTATGTAATATAGGTCAAATATAGCCAAATATATTCTTAATTTTCCGAAACATTTAATTGAGTACTTTTCTTCCAAAAAATTCCCGAAAATCACCCAAATTTTCAGCGTTCTCACTGGTATAGCCCCTTAAGACGGCAGTGGAAGCAACGAAAGTTGGGTTAGTTCAGTAAAGTGCCGGTAGCCAGTGATAGGAAAGGGTTCATTTGGGAAGGATAATACGTAAAAACTCGCAAGGGTGAACGTTGGAACTGAGGGGAAAAAACAATTATCCTGCACAAAAGACAACGTCGCATTTTTGTACCAGTCTAATTACAGTCTTTACGCTCATAGCGATGCGAGTCTCATTCACTTTGTCACGTTTTATTAGGATAATTAGCCCTACTGTAACAATTAGCGTTCGCGTTCAATCGAAAAAATTGCCACGCGACGCTCAAAGATGTTCGATGAACAATTACGTTCGAGATACAGTGAGCATACGTGCATACGCGTATATCGATTATTTTTTTCCTCGCGTCTCGCACGTCTTATGTGTGTCCTTACGCGATCGACGTGCCCGTCGCGCTGTTTGTTCCCATGTACTCTTGCAAACGATCAAGCGTCCGCGCACACACACGATTACGTTCTTTCACTTCAAAACAAAAACAATTACGGTCGTGGACGATGCTTCCTTCCATACAAATGAAATTTTACGGAGAACGTCCTAAATGGACACAATAAAGATAACAAAAATAATAATAACCATAAGATATAATAACAATAGCAATTATAAATAAAACAATAGCCATCGTGATTTTTATCATGGTTATTAATATCATAATAATAAATATGACGATGCGATGATTACGGCAATAATAATGACTGTCGATTTCTCAGTTTGGTTATTGAGCGAACAATTGACCGAATAAAATTGATTTTTTCAATGCAATGTCCTTGTCCTGGAAAATACGTATAAATTTTCAAAAATTCGATGGCAAGTCGATAACTTCGTAATCATGAAATGAGTCATGAGATGAGTCCCTATAAAGTGGTTCTTTTCTCGTAGATCTCGAGAGACCAAAGGATGTGGAAAGTCGGACGGATTTTGAGACAGCGATAAAACTTTGTGGTGAGTACGAAAATGATCAATTTCGGATGCGGATGGCTACAGAAATTGAAGTTTCACACAATACATTAATTTTTATGGACTGCACGGATATTGGGAAAGTGTAGAAATATATGATTCATTATGTTCAAAATTTTAGTTTCGATGATTCGATTATAAAATAACATGTATTTTTTGTAAAAAGCTATAAAGTCGAGTGAAAAAAAAACATTTCAAAGAAACAATTTTTTAACAATATTATCCAACCCTATAATATATATTTGGTTAAAATTTATAATTAAATAATAATGAATAACATAATGATTATGAAATAATATGTATTTTCGTAAAAAGTTATAAATTCGTTTGTAAAAAACATTTCAAAGAAACAATTTCTCAACAAAATTTCAATTGCACCTCATCGAATATTAAATTGATTTTTTTCCAAGCTAATGGATCATCACAGTGTAACGGGTCGAAAAATAGCCGATTATCGCGATTTTTTCGGCGGTTAAAATACGCTAATCAGTCTGATTTTTTCATGTCAAATCGAAGCACTCACGAAGAACAGAAAATAATTTTTCAAACGTTTATGTTTATGATATAAACAAAAAAATTACGGTTGAAAATGTTTTTGAAAAAAAGGAGCCCTCATGGTGTACACGGTTGTGGCCGTAAATATTATCCGAAACAAAATTTGTATGAAGATTATTAATCAGTACGAAAGCCGCTATCTTGCTATGGAGGTTTTTTGAAAATCGAGATTGACAAAATGGCGGCGGTTTGAAAAAAAGTATCACATTTACCCTATTTTTTCGAGTTTTTTGTTTGAAAAATATGAATATTAAAAAAAAAGTTTCCATAGCAAGATAAGGAATGGCGTGAAGAATGTTGTGTCAAAAGTTGAGACGGATAGCTTGAAAACTCTTCCTTCGAGAGTGTACACCGTTCTGAAAAACGACATTTCGAAAAAAAAACGCGTCTGTCCGCAGCTGGTCGAATCCCTTTTTCTGAGAGAGGCTTTCTGTAGCAACCGGTATACTTCGAATTTTGCCGTAAAAATGCAAAAAAATTGATTTCATTGAAAATTTTACACAGTGATGATCCCTTAAGGAGTGAGATACAGTCAGAGGGGTGAAAAACGAGCATTTTCAATAAAAAAAATTTGTAGTACTCAAGTTGGCTTTACAAAAGTGGTTACACAGACTTTTAATCTTATATTTCAACTTGACTTGTACAATTTTTCAAATAAAAATATTGATTATTTATAAAAATATCGCCATCTTTGTTGGACCCCCTTCGGCATGTAGTGCTTTGCGGTAACGATCATAAAATTTTACTGGATCATCTGAAATAAAAAAACCAAAAAAATCGTTAGTTTAAAAATAAATCTAGTCCTTAATCAAAGCTTTTTTTCAAAAATTAACAAAATGGCGGCCTCCCATAGATAACTTTCGATTTTCGATCAAAAAATCGCTCGTTTATTGTTTTAAAACAATATAAATTTTTAACAAAAATGAAAATCCTTCGATTAAGGACTAGTTTTTAATGCTACCAATAAGCACACCAAATTTCATCAAAATCCATCGAGTGGTTTTTGAATTATAGTGGTCACCGACTTGAAAAACATAGTTTCGAGAAAAACTCGTTTAAAGTTTTTCGACGTAGATACGGTATTATATGTTCGTAAAATTTTGACCTCGATGGATGAAGCGAAACTTTTTTTTATGTACTTTGATCCGCTGAATCCGAATATCACAATTTTTGCCGAAAAGTCGAGCATTCAATTGTTCATAGCCAATTGTTAAAACAATTTTTCCGAAAAATTAAACTTTTTCGAGATGAATTATGATTTTTTAAACATTTTGGGTAATTTTAAAACGAAAGTATTCTTTATAAAGTTTTGCCAAAGTTCATAGTTTTTCAGATCTACATTTTTGAAAATTTCTGAAAGAGTATTCCAATTTTACACTTGATTTATGTATAGAAATACTAATTTAAAAATTACTTACATCAAATCGTCAATTCCTGGCCCATAAAATGGGGCTTCTGGCGATGTGGAAGCTTCCAAAATATCAATTTGTTGCTGTCTTCGAAGCATTGTGCCTTCCCGGGTATAAGACCTGGAACAAAAACCAAAAAAATATAATCTATATATTATCAGCTATGGGACTACTTAGGGATTTTCTTTCTTCAAATTTTGAAAAAAAAAATGGCACTCTTTCAAAGAAATAAATCGATGTTTTTCCCATAACAAGCATTAAATTATTTATAAAAAAAAAGTTTACATTGAATCAAAAAACGGCCACTTACTTCCATGGAGAATGTAAAGCTACTATCAAAATTTTAAATCGATCCATGCAAAGGTGTTCGAGTAATCCGTCCTCCTAGTTTGAAAGAGTGGTTTTGAGAAAAACGCGTTTAAAGTTGTACGAGGCGCCTGAAAGAGGTCCGAGGCGCAGCGCCAAAATCAACAATTGAAATAAAAAAAATTAAAAAATCGCTACAGGACTGCATATTGCAGTCCTGTATTGATTGCATATTGTTTTGATGACCCCAAAGTATTTTTTAAGCAAAAAAACGACTTTTCCAAAATCCTAGAGTGGTGTTATCCCTTCAAAGCTTAGTTTCGTCGAAACTTGAGAAATTTTAGTTGATATTTCAACTGCAACAACGATAATCATTCCAAAAAGAAACCCACCACGAATGCCGCAACCGAATGTTTCTAAATACACTGCTACAAATTTTAAACGTCGCTGATTGTTGAAAAAAAACAAGTTGAAAAACGAATTGTGTTATGAATAACTTTTAATTTAATTTTCAGGGTACGGGAAGTTTCACTATCGTTTTGTTTTCCTCTGCGGCATTATGTTTTTTTGCGCTGGCTGTCAGAACGGCATAAACGCGTACATCTTGCCCTCGGCCGAGTGCGATCTCGGTCTCACGTCCGAAGAGAAAGGCTTGCTGAACGTGGGCTTTCTCGTGGGTAAGCATTCACTGAAAGCTTTCCCGTTATTTTCCCTTGATCTGTCCGCTCCTTTCATCCGGTTATCAATTTGATAATCGTCAGCCACGATTGCCAGGTGGTGTGATCAGCTCGATTTTCTGGGGAGTATTCGCTGACACGTACGGACGAAAAAAAATTCTCGCGGGTACTCTTCTAGTCGATGGTTTGCTAACGCTCGCCTCCAGTTTATCGCAAAGCTTCCACGTGCTTCTCGTTTTTCGGACGATCAGCGGATTCACGTGAGTATTCCGAAGTAATCGCAATTCGTCCTTAAGGTAATCCTATCGCCAGGCTTCAATCCATAGGATTTTCATAATTTTGTTTAGCTTCACTAAATATATTTATAATCGTCTCTGTAAAATTTCAGGGTCGGTTATCAACCTAATTATAGAGAAAAAATGTTAAAATTGCATATTTTCGTGAAGGAATTCCGAGACGACGTACAAAAACCCAATTTCCGGTCGCTACAAAAGTGTATATAATAGTGGGAATCCGTCAGATTCTTAAAAATAATCAGATTGACATACTTAAGGGGCCAGTCCACTTTGGGGCCACGAAAAAAGGCTATTTTCGCGATTTTTTGAGGATTTTATAAAATATATGAATATAAAAGTTGTTGGGCTTGATAAATAAAGTCTTGAAATACATTTAAAAATAAGAATTCATTTTGATTCATTTTTAAGTACAAAAAATATAGTTTAATGTAACGCCTCAAAAATAGGTGGGCTAGGTAGCTCCATCAAAACTCGGCAACGGCTTGTCTGAAACAAAAAAATTAAAGTCCATTAGATTCAGTATGACAGCAGCTACAAAATGACACTCGGATATAAAGTTTTATCAAAAAATAAAAAAATGGCAGATGAAAAACGAAAAAAGTTTTTAAAAACGCGTTTTTTGCACAGTTTTTCGCAGAAAAAAGAGTAAAAATCAACATTTTAAAAGCATCGAGGGCCATCTTGTTGCGAATCATGTTCACAATATGTGGTTCAAATTTCAAGAGAATCGGTTTACTAGTTTTAGAGATACGATGGAGCTAGATTTTGAAAACGTTGTTTCGAGAAAAACGCGTTTGAAGTTTATACAGTACTACCTCTCTAAGAGAGCCCTCGCTAAGAGAGAATTTCCCCGCCGTTCCGCTTGAGCGCATTTTATGGCTTCCCCCACCTAGCTCGAGCTGTCCAGTGTACCCGAGGCCTCTCGAGTTTGTCGCGGACAACTCGATAAGAGATCGCGAGCGATTTCAGAAAATCGCACGTCGCACGATTGTCAAATGGATAATATTCCTTTGTATAATAATATATACGTTTGAGCCGTAAAGTCGGAGAAAAAAACATGCACCATAATTAAATTTCAAGTAGTAATTTAATGCAAGTAAAATATATTTTAATAGACATTAACACAGCATAGAATATTATTGATATTGATAAAAATTATCGAGGCTACATTATACTAGAGATATGTTTATGAGTAGTAGTAATAAATGCAAATATCGTACAGCATGTACAATATGTATGTTTTCATAACATATATACTATACATCAGAGTATAGAGTCCTGTTGACGTCCGCAAGAATCGTAGAGACGGCTTCATTTTCGTGATCAGCTGGCGCTCTCTTATCGAGTTCGAGTGGAGAAACACATACACGCTACCACATGCGCGATTTTCGAGCGCGCTAACCTAGCGGTGGGGGAAGGCTTCGGCGACGAATTTCTCGAGAATTTCTTCCCCTAACCGCCCTAGACCGCTCTCTTAGAGAGGTAGTACTGTACTATGAAAAATACTTACCTAAACTCAATCGGCAATTCCTGCAAAATTTTGACACAATATTTCTGAATATATGTACTTTCGGAAACAGTAAAGAAACATCGATTTTTTGACATTTTCAAAGTGGACTGGCTCCTTAAGAAATGAATTTTCAGTGAAAAATGTCGTTATAACACTGCTCATAAACTGCTCACAAAATGAAAAGTTTTCGATTAATCAGAAATTCCGTACGTACTTCTCTGCGAAATGCAATTAGGAACATAACTTTTTAATTTGAAGTAAATCGAGTGAAAATTGTTGAAGTTATTTGTCACGCCAATTGGAAAAAAGCTGTTTCGAGAAGTTTCGAGTAGTCGGCCAATTTGTTCATCGAAAAAAATATATATATATATATTTTGTAACAGCTTGATATTCATACTAAATAGATGTGTAATTAATTTGATGAGCGAATCACTTTTTCATACGAAAAAAATGGTTAAATTTGCACATGATTTTATACCCGTTACTGTGGCCAAACGCCTTAAAGTTTTAATAGCAGTTCTAACGTTGTAATCATAAGTTTACCTTTAATCTGCGATTCCTGCACCATATGTTGAACCTGACTCTTTAACTAGAGTCGCCTCAAGCGACGAGAGATGTTTTTAAATTTTCACAGTAGCCCACCCTCTTAGATGGCACGGTAATGGATTTGAAAGAGAAAATATTTCTTATTGTACAATTTTATTTCTTTGAATGAAATTCCATTCATGTTCCTATCACTGAGCAAAGAAAATCATTGATCCAATATCATTGGTCTTATTGAATGAAATTTCGTTGATTCAATTGTAAAATTGTTGGTGTAAATAATCGGATTTATTAGTCCAAACAAAACGCTATGACTTCAATGCCATAATAAAATTAAAAGTTCTTTTTCATTCAAGAGATATATTGTTAGCCGAGAACAATATATTATTGCAACTATCTAAAAAATTGTCGCGAACAAATTATATAGTTTTGAATGCAATTTCTGCAACGAACGAAAAAAGCGTTTCAATTCATAACATGAATATTGTTGATCCGAGAACACCGAGTACAAAATTGAATTTCGCTAGTTTGATTAAAATAAAATTTCTGTCGAGTAAATATGTTATTTTATTGTTTTCACCATATCCGATATTGATTTTAAGTACAATATTCGTTAAAGTATTAATATTTTATTTTGATTGAAAAATATTAAGCAAATGTCTGAATTGGTTAATAAATTATGCGAAAGTAAAATTTGTTTCTTGCACATTTGGTTGAAAAAATTCAACCAAATCATGGCCGAGCGCCATCGAAATTATAGGTGTGAGGAAACCCGTAGTTCTCGGAGTAACCGCTAGAGGCCGCACGCGCGCTCGTTTCTCGTAGGCGTAGCGCGAACCGAAAATCTACTTAAACGCTGGAGAAACTCTAAAGAGTATCGCTTCTTGGCCTGTGGCTAAGATCAAAGTGTAGTATCTCTTCTAATCAGTTGAATATTTGATATTCTCTCCATGGATATTCCATTGGATATCTGATATTCTCTCCACTATTATCGTGGATGATCATTCTAATGCTCACTTTTTATTTAAGATTTAAAACAAATTGAAAAACTTACGTCCCATGGCATATTCGTTTCGATGCAGTAAAGAAATAATTAATTCTATTGATTATATTTTCGTACGAAATGAAAAATGTTTGTAGCAACCGCTTAATTATTTCATCCAATGCATCTACGGATTGTATATAGAACGATTCCAATAGAATATAATTTTATTTAAATGATAATGTAGATATTCAGAGAACAGAAGAGCTTTTTTCAAATAAAATAACATGTTAGTTAAGGAGTAAGGCCACTGTAACGGCCCAAAAAAAAAGGTTTTTTCACTAATTTTTTGCTCCCGAAATTGAAGGTATTTGAAAAAAAACTTTTAATGGTGTTATCGGGCATACATTAAACTTTATTATAAAATTTTTTACAGTAAAAAAAACAAAATGGCGGTTCCACAGCTATCTTCCCGGGACATGTTTTGCTTCCAGGGCTCCGCGGCACGCAGCACCACTGCTGCACTTTTGAATCTAGAACAAAAAAAAAACCATTAATCTAGAGGGCTATAGCTAGAGAATGTCGATCGGATTTTAAAAAGTATCAATTTTTGTGGATTTGGCGTGCGTTTAAAAAAAAATTGATTTTTGACGATAAAAACGGCAAGTTTTTTGTTAATAAAAAATCAATAAATAAAGTTCTTGAAAATTCCGATCGACATTCTCAAGATAATGTAAATGTTCACATCTGGTTAAAATTTCAAGTAAAAAAAATGAAAATTGTTCGAGTTATGCTGCGTGCCATTTTGAAAAACCATGTTTCGAGAAAAACGCGTTTAAAGTTTTGCGAATAGTTTTTTATTGGAAAAAATTAAAGAAAGAAGTTAAAAGGATTTAAACTATTTTTAAACTAGAGGGTTTAAACTATTTTTTAAGCCAATAAAAAAAAATCGATTTTTCAAAAAATTTACAGTGGCCTTACTCCTTAAATCAATCACATTTTCCAACATTTTATATTATTGAAACAACCTCATATATCGGTGGCACTCCGCAGCAGCACATTTATTTGGATCAACCAATATATTGTTTTTATTTAATTGGTTTTTTTTTTCTCAGTGTATCACTTTACATATTAATTACCGAAGCGTTCTCCACCAGGATCGGCGCGCCTGGGTCCTTGGTCTGGACTTACCTCGGAGAATTTCACGCGGCTAACCAACGGCTCAAGAGCATATGTTACGTTGGATTTTTCTGGACCCTCGCGTGGCTCATACTGCCAGGTAGAAATAACGTCTCCTCTGTGTTACGAGCTTGGCCCTACTTCGTATTTTCTCGGGAATTACGTTCGTGGTTTTCTGTTTCTCAGCACTCGCGTGGGTCGTGATACCATTGCGAATAAAATGGCAGTACGATGATTTTCGCTACGACTCGTGGCGATTGTATCTCGCGATCACAGGGTTACCGACTCTCGTGGTGGCATTGGTGCTGACAAGGTATCCCGAGAGCCCGAGATTCCTGCTCTCCCGTGGCAGATCCAAGGAAGCCCTCGATATTTTACGGGGCATTTATGCCAGTAACGTTGGACGTGATCAGAGCGAATATCCGGTACCATTTTTTATTTCATTCATCTTTGCTAATCGAATATCATTATTTTCTTTTCAAGGCGGAAGCCTGAATTAGAAGGTCCAAAAAAGTATTTTTTCGGGAATTCTTTTAGAAGGGAAAAAAACAAGCGAGCCCAGTAAACTTTGAGGTATATTTTCATGTATATTTGAAATGTATAAAAAAAAGTTCAACAGGAAACAATAAATGACTGCAGATTTATCAGCCTATTCCATGTGCGTCTTGCCACTGCAGTTCCCAATCGGCGGGAAAGATGCAGCTCGTAATTCTTGACTGAACCAAATGAACCAATAAAATTTTCAATTGCCATATACTTTTCTTCTGGGTGAGTTAAGGAGTGAGGTCTAGTTGGAACGTTAAAAAAGGCCTTTTTTCCGATTTTTTTCGGCCAAACGATAAAATAATTTACAACAAAAGTTCTTCCGTTTAAAAGATATATATTTAATGTAAACGTTATAATTTTTTTAAAGAAATATGTTTCAAAATAAGCCGATACGTAACAATGGCCGAGGACGCTGCAAAAAAAACAGGTTTTGCGGTGATCACTCTCACGCTGTGACGGATTATCTGAAACCAACGAAACAGGGGGGAATCTTTAGTTAATGATATAATGCTCCGGTTGAACGAAGGGTTTTGAAAAATTTCCATTTTTCACAAAATGGCGAACGTTGAAAGTCAAAAGTGTTGTTTTGACCAAAATTTCACTTACAAAAATTGACTATAAAAAAAATAATTGTCCAAAAAAAATCCTTCGTTCATCCGGTGGAAAACTATGTATAGAAGAAGTGATATAAATTTCAACCCGATCGGTAAAGCCGTTCTCGAGTTACATTGATCGCCTACTTCGAAAAGATGGTTTTGAGAAAAACTAGTTTAAAGTTTTGAGTACGATTTGCATGCAGCGTCCACGGCGTCCTTCAGAGTTATGTATTTCGGCGAATAATGGTCTGATTTACATTAAATTAGTCGGAAAATACTCGTAAGATATTATACTTTTTGAAAATGAAAAAAAAATCGATTTTTTGAAAATTCTGACTAGACCTCCCTCCTTAAGAATAAGCTTATGGTCCCGTTACGTGCGGGCAGGGGGGGGGGGGGGTAAAAATTGGGAAATTTGGCGTTACGTAATTTGCGTACACTCCCTTACGTCCGAGATTCGAACAAATGCTATGTCGATCCATATCTGTTGTTACAATGCATGTAAGACCGAAGTTACAATACGCACATAACACACGCTTACACACACACGCTTGACATTTATCATCATTTATTGACAAAATTATGAAATGACGGCGGGTGAGACAACTCAAATGAAATCTGATTGCTGTTTTAATACTTCACTTTCTCATAATATAATACACGCAGCTATCACATACACTTCTCAAATAATACCTTTCCGTATCATGGTTATTATTATACCTAAATTCATTATATTTTGCTTTTTTTTTTCAGATTCGAAAATTTACAGATTTTCCGTTGGTTACTCAATCCGCTAGTAGTACCTTAAGACAGAATATTTACATTTACAATTATCAGAAAATCGATTTCTTTTTTTTTTTTCTTTAAACGATAGAACTATATATGTAAAATATTTTCCCAAAGTTTCGAAGCGAAATTCGAAAAACTCCAAACGTTACAGCCCGTCAACGCTAAGCCTCACTACTCGGATTCGGAGCGGGCGTTAACTTCAAACGCCTTTTTTGTCATAACTGCATTATGGAAATTGGCGTGCAGGATTACTCAAAAATTATTAAGGGGTTAGGCCACAGTAACGGGTATAAAATCATGCGCGAATTTAACAATTTTTTTTCGTATGAAAAAGTGATTCACTCGTGAAATTAATTACACATCTATTTATTATGAATATCAAGCTATTAGAATTTTTTTTTCGATGTACACAATAGCCGACTACTAGCGTTTTAGCGAAAAAAAGCGATTTTTCGAAAATTCTACTGTGGCCTTACCCCTTAAGCCGATCGAGTTGAAACTTGGTAGAAATATTTATAATATTGGTACTTTCTACTTGACGAGAATTGTTTTTGAAAAATTGAAAAAAAAACCACTTTTTTAATCCACATTTTGCAGAAATGTTGCGTGAAATGTTGATTTTTTTTTGCAAATGCGTGCCATTTTCTCAAACTTGCATTTTCTTCATTTATTTACCGTCACTTAGAAACCATACATGTTCTAACTGAAAAAATGTTTGAACTTTTGTCATGTAACACTCTGTAACACATTGCTGTGACACTCTGCCACAGCTCCGTCATTTTGATGATGAATTAATAAAAAAAAATGTTTTTTATACTTAAATATACTATTAAAGTAAACCTAAAGTTTCATAATCGTAGAACAATCATTTCCTAGTTTAAAAAATCCCTCAATATTGGTTATTGTTTTTCCGCCTCAATTCCACAAAGTTTCTTTACAGATAAACTCATGGGATCGAATGCTCACTTGTTTGCAGGTAAAATTTTTGTGTGCCCTGAACGAGGAGGAGAAAATCGAAAAGAAGCTAAACAACTGCAAAGACAGCAATGTTAGAATAAATCATTTCAACTTTGAGGACAAAGCCACGAAGCCGAACCTTCTGCTAGAATTGATTGGCAATGTTTACGAACAAATTCGAACCCTCGGCTCCCCGCCACTGTTCAGATGGGCCCTCCTGTGTTGGACCATCTACTTCACAAATATGTTTGGGTACGAGTCATTATTATTCATGATCCTATCGATCGCGTCCAACATTGAAACGGAAACGAGCGTGCAACATCGTCATTTTTATTTACCCAGATATTACGGTCTCAGTTTGTGGCTGCCCGAATTGTTCAACCGTTTCGAAGGTTATTACAAAATTCATCCGAACGTGTCCGTGAGCGTTTGCGAGCTCTTTTCGAGCTTGAACAAGACTGGCGCTATACTGAAAGAGACGATACCGGAAGTTCGTAATTGCGACGGTACGAGTATTGATCAACAGGTGTTCATCAATGCTATGGTGATCAACGGAGTTTGCCTATTGGGCAACGTCGCTTCCGGTTATCTCGCTGGCCGGGTAGGACGTCGCGTAGTACCAGGTAAGCACTTTTTGTTCCTCCCATGGTCAACGCAACCGAGACGCGGTGAAAAAAATACTGAACGTCGACTCCGAGGCATCTCTGGCGTATCAGAAAAATCGTTGGGTAACAAGTGTTGGCTAAGCGGATTAAGGGGCTATACCAGTGTGAACGCTGAAAATTTGCGTGATTTTCGGGAATTTTTTCGGAGAAAAGTACTCAATTAAGGGTCCACTTTGGAGCCACGAAAAAAGGCGATTTTTTTGAGGATTTTATAAAAGATATGAATATAAAAGTTGTTGGGCTTAATAAATAGTCTTGAAATACATTTTAAAAAATTGAATTCATTTTGATTCATTTTTAAGTACAAAAACTATAGTTAAGTACAAAAACTATAGTTTCAGACAAGCCGGCAACGGCTTGTCTGAAACAAAAAAAATCAAAGTCCATTAGATTCCGTATGACACCAGCTACAAAATGACCCTCGGATATAAAGTTTTATCAAAAAATAAAAAAATGGCAGATGAAAAACGAAAAAAGTAAAAAACGCGTTTTTTCCGCAGCTTTTCGCAAAAAAAAGAGTAAAATTCAAAATTTTAAAACCGTCGAGGGTCATCTTGTTGCGAATCATGTTTACAATATGTGGTTCGAATTTCAAGAGAATCGGTTTATTGGTTTTAGAGATACGACGGAGCTGGATTTTGAAAACGTTGTTTCGAGAAAAGCGCGTTTGAAGTTTATACTATGAAAAACTCTTACCTAAACTCAATCGGCAATTCCTGCACCGTACAAAATTCCTTCTGATTGCTCATCATCGTCGATTTCTTCAAGTCTTGCTTGCTTTCGATTTTTTTAAATTTTCAAAGTGCACTGGCCCCTTAAATGTTTAGCAAAATTAAGAATATATTTGGCTATAATTGACCTATATTAGATAATTTTTTTATAGAAAAATATTAAGATCCAAGCGACTTATGCGCTGCTTTCGGAGGCGCCGAAAAAAAGTTTCTCCACTGCTGACACGATTTTCCAGCCGATTGTGTAGCTGAAACAGAAAAAGAAAAAAATGTCGTTAACCCTTAGTAGTCACGCTTAGCTAGAATCACGTTATAGTCATACTGGGTCCATGGGACTCATGCGCTTTAAAATTGTTATGAATAATGAAATAATGCATTGAGCGATATGAAAAAAAAATAGTGAGGTATAATTTGAACCTTGTTTAATACAAGGATATTGGTTAGGAATCAAAAATGAATTTTTTATTCTTAACAAAAAAATTTTGCAAAAAAACGTGCAAAATGACTTTTTTTTTACAAAAATTGCTGTAACTCTTGTAATTATTGATAACAAAAAATTTAAAAAATGGTTTTAAAATCTGAAAACAATGTACTTTGAAATAGACATAGCGGTTTCTGTGGACTTTTCAAAAAGTATATTTATTTCGTCCAACGCAGGTGCGATTTAGAAAGAAAGAATGAAACGCTTACGCATATAAAAAAATGTATGTTTTATTGGAAAAATAAAGTTGTACGGCATCAAAATAATTTGTTTGGGTCCCGTGGACCCAGTGTGACTATTAAGGGTTAAACTGGAAAGTATTGCCTGTACAATGACGTAGGATTTTCGAAAAATATCAAAATTTAACAAAATGGCGGAGTTATGAAAAAAGTCTGTTTTCTTGCCTATAAAATGGTCGTTTTTTTTTTTCAATGCCAAATCGTCAATTTTCATCCAAACGAAAATATCCTACGTCATTGTAGAGTAAATATATTCAAGAGTAGTCAATTCAAATTTCAAGTCAATCGGATAATTGCTCTTTGAGTTACAATATCAGCAAGTTTGAAAAATCTCATTTCGAGAAAAACGCTTTTAAAGATTTAACTATCGATTTTTGCAAGGTAAAATGATAGAGATGCGGCCTTGAAATGTTCACAGGATGTTCTTGAAAGTACAAACTGTCGAAAAAGGCAAAAAAAATCGATTTTGTTAAAGTGTCAGCCTGGTATAGCCCCTTAAAAAATGTATGGCTAAAGCGAAAACGAGCTTACGAATGAATATTGGAAATAAATACTTTTATTTCATAAATTTTACAAACTTATCCGTACTCTTCAATAACACGAAATAATATAAATACTAATGAGCTTCACGATATCATTCGTCGTTTGCTTCCTCGTAAAGTATTTGCACAAAAGTATTCGGCTTTTCTGACCACGGTGTTTTCTTTGGACTTTTTTTCAAATATCAATAACAAGCGTAGACCAATTCAAATCAGCCAACATTCAGTCGAATGCTGACTTGATTTGAAGAAGCTATCTGACATATCTACTTTCGAGCGGTGTTAATTATTAATCTAAAATCGACATCATGGTGTCCGTCGCCGTGTGTAATTCCAAAATTTTCAAATATTAATTCATTCGTTATTATTTTAAAATCACCGCACAAAAAAGAACGTACATTTTTCGCATTGTTACAATATGACATTGTTTTCAGTTACGACGATGTTGATCGCGGGTTTGGCCGGTTTCGCGATATACTTCGTCAGATCGTCGGCGCAAAACCTCATTGTCGCGTGCGTTTATTCGGTGGCGATAACGGTGGCAAACTTCGTAATCGGTGGCGTCGTCGTCGACATTTTCCCAACGCACGTTGGCGGCGTCGCCATTTGCATGACGACGCTCTTCGGAAGAATCGGCGCGGTAGCGAGCAATCTCGCGTTTGGAATGCTCCTCGACATCAGCTGCGAAGTTCCAATTCTTCTAGTCGGAGGAGTTGTCGTAGGTGAGTTTTCGCGTCGCTCTTTGTTCATCCGTATATGCATATATTTTCTTCACACGTATTCGGGAGTCTAACAAACCTTTTTTTCGGTTTTCGGAAGAAAATTTCGTTTTTATATCGAACTTCGACGTATAGTCGTGCTGTATATTGGAATCGGAAAAAATTAGAAGGCTACTTTTTTGACAGGTAATTTTGTAATTGGGGTGTAGGCTTTTCTTTTAGGGGATGAAAGGGGATGGGGGCGGATTAATGCCAAACTACAACCCCCACGAGGTCGGCGCCGGTAGAAAAAATGTTCAAAAAAATCCGCGTTTGATTTTTGTCCACAACGCCGAAGTCGTGGAAGTTCATTTTGGGGGTGAAAAAATAGGGTGAAATTTTGAAAAATCAGTTTTCATTCGATAACTCTTTAGGAAAAATTCATACAATTTTTGTTCAAACGGAAACGTTGTAGCCCTTGAAAAGACGCGTCGATCGAGCATTTGATCATCCCTCTCCAATAATATCTTCACCCCCAAAAGAATTGTTGAAGTATGAACAAAAAAATTGTTTATTGAATAACTCAAAAACAATTTATTTTTCAAGGATGGTTTAAATGTACGAAATGTAGAGAATAATTTTCTCTACACTTTCGTTCCTATGGACCACCCTTCAATTTTCCTTTTTCGAACCCCTCTCAGCGATTGAAAATTCAAAATGAAATTCTGGGAAAACTATTGACCGAAAGTAAAGACATACAAGTTTGGCGCTGTGGACAAAAATGTAGCTGAGGGTTCAAGCTACAAATTGTTCCACGTCGGCGAATTCGTGCGGTCAATAGTTTTCCCAGAATTTCATTTGTAATTTTCAACCCCCAAGAGGGGTTGGAAAATCAAAATTCAAGGGTGGTCCATAGAAACGAAAATATAGAGAAAATTATTCTCTACATTTCGTACATTTGAACCATACCCGAAAAATCGATTGTTTTTGAGTTATTCAATAAACCATTTTTTTTTGGTATTTTAACCTTTTTTTGGTGGTGAAGATATTATCGGAGAGTGATGATCAAATACTCGATCGACGCGTCTTTTCAAGGGCTACAACTTTCCCATTTGAACAAAAAGCGTATGATTTTTTTCTAAAGAGTTATTGAATTAAAACTGATTTTTCAAAATTTCACCCCACTTTTTCACCCCCAAAATGAACGTCCACAACTTCGGCGCTGTGGACAAAAGTAAAGCCCGGATTTTTCTAAACATTTTGTCTCGCGGCGTCGACCTCGTAGGGGTTGTAGTTTGGCATTAATCCACCCACATTACTTACAAAATCATCTGCCAAAAAAGTAGCCTTCTAATTTTCTCTAATTCCGGGGTTTTTCAGCGACAGCACGACTGTACTCGTAGTAAATAATTCAGTGTCAAAATTCCTTCGAGAGAATCCTCGATCGCACGTTGCATCGTTGCCGAATTCATTGGCGAGGACATTATCGCAAAACAATTGCTAAAATTCAATAACGCAGCTGTACGTCATCTGTTCTTTCAGTGGGAGGTCTACTGGCTCTGCTTTTGCCGCCGGCAAACAAATAAACCGTGCTCGAGGAGAAAAAAAAACGTAGAACATCGCAATCCGAAGACATATCATCGTTCGTTCGACCTTCGTGCAGTTCTATTTTTATTCTTCAGCTTCAAACTAGGGACTGACGCGAAAAACATTCCTCTCCATCTATCACTTTCAAGTCACGATCTTTAGCATTTAAGAAAAACCATTCCCGCGAGAAAAAAAATCGAGTGTTACGGAAGGTGGCAGTGATTTTTGTTCTAGTATTATCGACAATGGATTTTCGTAACGGAAATGTCATGGGAAATCCAGTCGAAATCCTTAGCTGTATTTGATCTCGAGAGTCTTGTAATTACTCATTTAGGCGACCTGAGCGACGATTTTATATTGGTACAATTTTACGGGACGGGAAAAACTCCTTTACGACGTTTCGGCTGTCTACAATTCCGTTAGGAAAAGTTCGTCCGCTCGACATCGGGTCTGAGTCCGGCAAAAAAAAGTACACATCAGAGATAGATAACTAGAGAGAGATTCACGCGCGAACGTAACTTTTTCGTCTATCGTAATTGATTTTTCCTTCGATGGGGGCGCTGTAGTCTAGCTCCAAAGAATCGTGTGATAAAAATACATTCGAATGCTTCGAGAAATAATTTGTTACATAAAAAAGAAGTATCCGTCCTCGGTAGACGCACCGATATTCATTTCGATACGAAATTTTCTTCATTCGTCATGGCACATTTTCAAACCCTCCAACAATTCCAACGTCTCCGCGCGTCGCTGACTTTTCTTTCGCTCGGAATTATAAGGAACAACCGGGCGAGACAGTGAGACGTCATTCATTTTTACGAAGTCGACGTTATTTTGTTGTGTGGCGATCCCATTCCGGTGAGAACGTTATCGAGCCAGCGTAGAGGTCCGTGCAAATGGGCTTCTATCCAGCACGGTGTCGACGTCACGTCCTGTCGATTGTATTCTCCGCCCCAACCTTTCACAAAGGACATCCTGCAAACACGAGAATTCGATTAATTGAAGTTCAAGGGACCGCGGCTCAATCGGTAACTCGAACGTTAGTAAAGAAGAAAACTAATACGAAATCTCACACGGCTTTCGCCGGTAAAGAAATCAGTGAAACGTTTTCGGAACTTTTTTACCGACGTTTACCGATCGGGCGAGTAGTTGCCTCGCCAATGTATTCTCAAACTAAGGAGGCTGCTCAGGATCTTTGCGGGGCATGCGCATCTGCTTAAACACGGGCGCCTCCAACTGCTGCCAACCCCGAATAATCAAATTTTCGGTTGAGTAAAATAAACAAATTTCAGCTAATAAATATGTGGAATGCATATTAATTGACTGTTTAGAATGATTATTGATATTTTTTATTTATTTCCATCGCGAATAAGTTACTAACAAAGTTGAAATGTGGCAAACGCGCAATTTAATTCTCAGTAACTGGTATCACTGAGCTCAGATACGAACGCCACATCGTGAGCGCGTAACTGTGAAACATCTTTGGCGAATTCCGTTTTTTTTGTTCGGCGAAAATGATAAGACGGAAGGGAAAAATGCAAACCGAAAAACAGTACAAGCGGCGGAAAAAAGTGGTTGAGCCGGAAAATGAATGCGCAGTCGAGGGACGACGCGTAATTGATTTGAAGGTTATGTCGAAACACATGCATTGCAGCTTCTGTAAAGAATGGTTCAAAATATTTAAATACTCTTTATGAAACCGCGGTAAGGAATTTACAGCAAGGAAGCAATAGGATTGCGTTTCAAATTTTGGCGCCTGTTCAAAATGGCCGACTTGACAGCAGCGTTGCCACGTCCCGTAGGGCGCTTTATCGTTTTATGCGAATGAGCTGAAATTTTCTATTTTACTTCACGAATATCTCGATAACGCGACAGACTTAAGAGGGAATGATACCTCATCGCGGTCGGTATGGTAGAACAATTATAGATTCCCAAAAATCTCGAAAACGGCTCTTCAGATCCCGTCGAAACTTTGCCAAACGACGTCAAATAGATAGGCGAACAGCTGTCTTCCCCTCAAATTTTCTAAATTTGAGGAAAAAAACTAGATTGGCTTACCATAAGCCAATCTACATTTTTTTTTTCAAATTCAGAAAATTTGCGGGGCAGACAGCTGTTCGTCTATCTATTTGACGTCGTTTGGCAAAGTTTCGACGGTATCTGAAGAGCCGTCCCAGAGATTTTTGGCTATACATAATTGTTCTACCACACCGACCGCGATGAGGTGTCATTCCGTCTTATGTCCGTGTGTCACACCGACCGAGCGGCTACGAGAGCGAGAGAGATAGCTGCTTTACGGATACCCAGTGTACTCCTAAACGGTTGATTTTTTGGAAAAAAGAAAAGAAACACTTTCCACTCGATTAAACGACGAACAATGTCTTTCTCTTAGTTTGCCCGAAATGTGGTCCGCCTGAGAAATAATTTGGCAGTAGGATTTTTACCGTCTGGACGTATGAGCCATGTGCTTAAACGCTGTACATTTCGTTGAAATTATTCATAAAAATCTCAAGAATTTTTGACGCCTATTTCCATTAAATTCTTACTATTTTTATTATGTTGCGACAGTCGTCGTTAGAGTTCTCATGATTAACTTCGATAATTAATTGCTCAACAATCACACAGACGAAGTATATGAAATTTTACACGGAGTCGTAACACCTGTTCGCAAATATCCTCAATGAATTGCAGCAAATTCCTACTATTTCGCGATACTGAGCAACCTCCTTAAGGGAATGTACAAGGTCAACATAATTTCACAATTTTCAAACCCAATTTTCTCATAGACGGTTAATTTTTTTAGAAAAAAACAAAGCATTAGGCTCTGGAGAATTCCCCGACACAGAGCTTAATGATTTCCTCTTGCCCTAAATATTATTCATCTCTGAGAAATCTCTGTTTGAAAATGTCAGCTATCTCTCTCGCACTCATATGTCACACGGTAGATCTTCTACTTTGCTTTAAGGGGTAAGGCCACAGCAAAAGTTTCAAAAAATCAAATTTTTTTGCTCAAACGGTGCTTTATCATCATAAGAATAAGTCACTATTCGATTTATAGCAAGAACATTTTTTTTTCACCAACTTTGAGCGTATAACGTAAGCCCACCTCTGACACGCCCATAGAGTACCTAAAACTTTAAACGCGTTTTTTTCGAAACAGCTTTTTTCCGATTGGCGTGACAAATAACTTCAACAATTTTCACACGATTTACTTCAAATTAAAAAGTTATGCTCCTAATTGCATTTCGCAGAAAAATACGTACGGAATTTCTGATTAATCGAAAACTTTTCATTTTATCAGCAGTTTTATACGAAATTTTTCACTGAAAATTCATACAAATACCTACAACTCAATTCAAATACCTACAACTTTTGAATAAAACAATATTTTTTTAATTCCGTACGTACTTCTCTAGGTATTCTAATGTAGATTGACGAGATTTTTTTTTGTTCTAGGTAAAAAATTGTGGATGCTAAATGTCACGCTCTGGAGCACCTAAAAAAAATATTAGTAGTCGGCCATTTTGTACATCGGAAAAAAACCAACAGCTTGATATTCATACTAAATAGATGTATTATTAATTTCATAAGTGAATCACTTTTTATACGAAAAAAAAATTGTTAAATTCGTACATGATTTTATACGAGTACTGTGGCCTAACCCCTTAAATCCACACCCATTGAATGCCCAGTTCCCCGCCCTCAATGAGATTACGAGGAAAGAAGTAACGAAACAAAAACGCCATCGCGGCTTTTACCTGATGGTACACATTTTCGTGAGATCGTAAACGGCCTCGAAACCCTCGTAAACGCGTCGCGACAGCAATTCCGAGAAGTCCTTGTTGCTGAATATCATGAGGGTGCATTTCGGTGGAATTTTGCAAACGGTGCTCGCATGAAAGCCGTGCACGTGATTGCACAATCGAGACTGTACGAAAACGGCCGAATCGGATAGGCACTCGACGTAAACCTCGCCACCGATGTAACACAATTGAACACCGTGTCCGATGTGTCGCCTCGTGTTTTCAATGGTAGAGTTACGATTGACATTGGACAATCTGCCGAGGCAGAAGCGTTCGATGTTGTTGCTCGGGTCGGTGAAGCCATCGACGACAACGCTGTTGGATTTGCTCTGAAAGATCTCGCCGACTCTGGTATTGAGCTCGTAATATGCGATCGAGGTCCAGCACGGTGTCTCCTCGTAATTTATCGGCTGGAAATTGGACACGGCGATTTCCGCATCGCCCCCAATCGCTTGCGTGAAGTCCTCCGGTGGCGGTGTGAGCGGCAATATATTCGTTATGTGGGAAACTTGAGGACCGCAGGCTCCGTTGTTCGTTATCGGCCAGTCGGGAACTGTTCTACCGATCGAGCACGTGGCCGTCGTAGTACCGCAAACTTCCGCCGGGCCGCGAAAACCGTCCACGCTGTACGAAACGTTTTGCGGCATCGCCGTATCGCGATCGCGATGCAAACGCGCGTACGTCATCGGATCGCTGCTCGAAGGGAATTCAATGTTTCGGGGCACCAATACCGGCGGCGGTACCGACGTCGCGACACGATTATAGTGGTAAGGATTGACGCAAACCTCCTCGTGCTTAGCGCTGAACGGATGCTGGCATACGTCGAGGGGCTTGAGCTCGTGATGCGATTGGAGATCGGGCCAGCGCCATACCCGACAATATATCACGTGGGGCAAACCTTTGCGATGCGACACCTGCAGTCGACCGTCCAAACTACGCGGTATTGTCACGCATTTGGTCGCAACGCCGGGACAACTCAGCGCCCTCTCCAATTCCTCAAGAGCGCCCTTACGTTTTTTCAATTTTTTCACCAACGACTCGACCGCTCTTTCCGCCCATTTCTCCTCCTCGTCGCCTTGCTTCCAACCCAATAATTTCTTTACCGCCGGACTCGTGAAGGTAAATATACTCTTGAAGGACGATATCGTCGAGCCGCGATTATGACTCTCCGATTCCGCCATATTTCTTTGTCACTCTGCCCCCGAGAGCCAAATATTTCACTCGCGCGATCACGACGACGATTTCTTGCCGTCCTGAAATTTCAACGATACATTCGTCAGTGCTATTGTTTTTTTCTTCTTATTGCTATTGTGATTATTATTATTATTATTGATGTTGCGGCTGCTGCGTTTTGTTCGAAAAATTGAAATCGCACACACTTATCGGTATATCGAAAAGAATCGCTCGGATTGATCGATTGACGAAGTTTCACGAAAAATTACGAAGCGGAAAACAGTAGCTCCACTTACGAGTCGATTGATCGTTATTTCTCCTCCAATGTCTTCTAACAATCACAGTAACTTTGGTCACACTCTCGAAACGACAAACGCGAAGAAGACGGAACGAGTAAACGGGAAATTTTGATGTTATCGTAAGATATTGGGGACAATATTCACGTTGACTCGGGTGATTGGGATTGTTGTGATCGACGCGTCGACTAGACAGCCCGACGCTACTCGGAAACGACGAATCGAAGTAAAGTGTGACGAGCGAACGATTCGCCAAGACTAGAAGTCTCTTTTAATCGTTCTGGGTCTTGAACCCTTGTAAACAGGCAGCGGCCGCCAGGGGGGAGGGTACGACGAGCCCAGAGCGGACTTCTCACTACACCTCTCCCCCGCTCTCTTCTTGCTCATCGTCGAGTGTCGAACGAACGAAAGAATATTTTCAGTAATGTTACAATTGTTTGTACATCGTTTTCGGCGAATAACGAAGTTAGTCGTGTGTGTTTTTTTTCTCCCTTTATCATCCCTCGCGTGTGATACTTTCACAATCATTCCGCCAGGCTTCCGTGTAAGTATGTTTCGTCGAACATACTAACGAATTTAACCTCTTACGGGAGAAAATTGGTTTCTCACCATGGAATTAAGGGGGAGATATCTTCAGGTGAGGAAAAATGGGTGATTTTCGGGATTTTTATCAAAAGGAAACATTTCTTCGCCATTTTTTAGAACTAGTATGTATTATTGCTACTTTTGGCTGTTGATTTTTTTTAAACGGACCGCAATCCAAAGTGAACGTATCGACTCCCGGTAAAAAAACGCTCTATTTTCGTTAATAAAATAAAAAAAAATACGAATCGGTACAAAAAATTCCTTTGTTCAGGCTCTGCTTTTTGATATGTAAAAGAAGTTTGGTAATTTTGAGAAAAACGCGTTCAAAGTTAGCCGGTTCGCAGGCCCTACTTATAAACGCCCATCGCTCCCTCAATTGTGAACGGATCGGCTTGAAATTTTCGGAGAATATCTTTGAAATGTTATTTTTTGAGAATCGGTCGAAAACAAAAAATCGATATTTTCAATCGTTTTAGCTAGGTGTAAGTTCCTTAGAGGTGGAGATACTTTTGTTCGAGGAAAAATTGCTGATTTTCATGATTTTCTTTTAAAGTAAAGATTTCTTCACCATTTTTGAGACTACGTTTGGCTGTTACATGGTATTTTATTTTCTCATTGATCCTTTTAAATGGCGAAAGTATGGCACGGTCTTCTAACGGGGAGATTAATCCGAACAAAAACCAACGAAGATTTTTCTTTTATTAACACCCATACGCGGAATATGAACCAAAAAAGTAGTAATAAAACATACCCTAGGTCTCAAAAATTGTAAAGATATCTGTTCATTACAAAAAAAAAATGACAATGAGCAATTTTATCTAAATTTAGACAATACCTTGTCTAAAGGTACCCTCTAAAAATGAAGAAAATGTGATTCGTTAGAACCGTCCCCGCCCCTGCGATCGTAGCCGAACCCAATTCGCAATCGTTAACCTTTCTGTTATTGAAAATGTATCTTATTCTCGAGCTCCAATAGACTCTTCTGGAAATTCTCTGTTCACAACGTCGCAGTGCACTTAAGGGGTTAGGCCACAGTAACGGGTATAAAACCATGTGCGAATTTAACCATTTTTTTTTAGTATGAAAAAGTAATTCACTCATCAAATTAATTACACATATATTTTATGTGAATATCAAGCTGATAGAAAATATATATATATTTTTTTCGATGTACAAAATGGCCGACTACTAATACTTACTTTTTTTATCTTTTTTTTCGGCGCTCCGCAGCGTGACATTTAGCATCCACAATTTTTTACCTAGAACGAAAAACAAAAATTCTCGTCAATCTACATTAGAATACCTACAGAAGTACGCACGGAATTTAAAAAATATTGTTTTACTCAAAAGTTGTAGGTAATTGAATGAATTTTCAGTGACAAATATCGTATAAAACTGCTCATAAAATGAAAAGTTTTCGATTAAGGGGTAAGGCCACTGTAACGGCCCAAAAAAAAAGGTTTTTTCACTAATTTTTTGCTCCCGAAATTGAAGGTATTTGAAAAAAAACTTTTAATGGTGTTATCGGGCATACATTAAACTTTATTATAAAATTTTTTTACAGTAAAAAAAAACAAAATGGCGGTTCCACAGCTATCTTCCCGGGACATGTTTTGCTTCCAGGGCTCCGCGGCACGCAACACCACTGGTGCACTTTTGAATCTAGAACAAAAAAAAAACCATTAATCTAGAGGGCTATAGCTAGAGAATGTCGATCGGATTTTAAAAAGTATCAATTTTTGTGGATTTGGCGTGCGTTTGAAAAAAAAAAATTGATTTTTGACGAAAAAAACGGCAAGTTTTTTGTTAATAAAAAATCAATAAATAAAGTTCTTGAAAATTCCGATCGACATTCTCAAGATAATGTAAATGTTCACATCTGGTTAAAATTTCAAGTAAAAAAAATGAAAATTGTTCGAGTTATGCTGCGTGCCATTTTGAAAAACCATGTTTCGAGAAAAACGCGTTTAAAGTTTTGCGAATAGTTTTTTATTGGAAAAAATTAAAAAAAGAAGTTAAAAGGATTTAAACTATTTTTAAACTAGAGGGTTTAAACTATTTTTTAAGCCAATAAAAAAAAATCGATTTTTCAAAAAATTTACAGTGGCCTTACCCCTTAATCAGAAATTCCGTACGTACTTCTCTGCGGAATGCAATTAAGAACATAACTTTTAAATTTGAAGTAAATCGAGTGAAAATTGTTGAATTTATTTCTCACGCCAATTGGAAAAAAGCTGTTTCGAGAAAAACGCGTTTAAAGTTTTACGTACTCTATGGCCGTGTCAGAGGTTGGGCTTACGTTGTACGCTCAAAGTCGGTGAAAAAAAAATGTTCTTGCTATAAATCGAACAGTAACTTATTCTTATGATGATAAGACACCGATTTAGCGAGAAAAAAAAATCGATTTTTTGAAAATTCTACTGTGGCCTCACCCCTTAAGGGGCTATACCACTGTAAACACTGAAAATTTTGGTGATTTTCGGGAATTTATTGGAAGAAAAGTACTCAGTTAAATGTTTCGGAAAATTAAGAAAATATTTGTCTACATTTTACCTATATTACACAATTTTTTCATAGAAAAATATTGAGATCCAAGCGACTTATGCGCTGCCGTCAGAGGCACCAAACAAGTTCCTCCACTGCTGACATGATTCCGACCGATTGAATTGCTGAAACCGAAAAAGGAAAAAATGTCGTGAAACTGGAAGGTATTTCCTGTACAATGACGTAGGATTTTCGAAAAATATCAAAATTTAACAAAATGGCGTCGTTATTTTAAAAAAAACGTCTGTTTTCTTGCCTATAAATTGGTCGTTTTTTTCAATGCCAAATCGTCCATTTTTATCCAATCAAAAATATCCTACGTCATTGTAGAGTAAATATATTCAAGAATACTCAGTTCAAATTTCAAGTCAATCGGATAATTGCTCTTTGAGTTACAATGTCAGCAAATTTGAAACATCTCATTTCGAGAAAAACGCGTTTAAAGATTTAACTATCGATTTTTGCACGATAAAATAATAGAGATACGGCCTTGAAATTTTTATAGAATATTCGTGAAAGTATAAACTGTCGAAAAAGGCAAAAAAAAAACGATTTTTTGAAAGCGTCACACTGGTATATCCCCTTAAAGTACTCACACACACACGCACCTCCGCACACACACACACAACTCGGTCATAAATGAAATCCCCGACCAGGTAGGTACCAGTCACCGAACCCGAATAAAACGAATGCGAGTTCACAAAGACCCGTGTTCCTTCCACAACAGCGCACCGGTTGACGGGAGCGTAGACATTTCAGTGGCATTACAGGTAGGATCGGCACGCAGGTATAATGCCAGGTAAATGACACGCGGGCATTGTCATCGTCAGCTTATGCCTGCCCCGAATTATCGGTCTTTGCAAACTTTCGCTATGAGCACCGGCACCTACCGTTACACTTTCTTGTGGAGATACGTTTATGGGGGGGTGCAAATTACGAGTTTTCTTTTACCTGCATTTTTCGACAATCGAACTGGGTTCGATTTGCAACATAAATACCGGAAAATGTACACCGCGGGAAGAGACCATTTCTTGGGATCGGTTGTTAATGAAGTTTGGGAAATATACCGACGAGGCAAATATAGTGCTCGAGAAAAAAGTCTATTTGCAATACAGCCACATGCAACATAGCCACGCAGTTTACGTTAAAAGTAAATGTTTTTAAGAAGTGTTGCTCAAATAAGACCTACGGCTGTTTGCAATTTTGACGATTTTGGAAAAGATACTAAACGAGTAGAAGGTTTTTTTCGACTTTTAAACGATTTCAAGGGTCTATCAATGGAAAACTTGCTGGCGGTTACGCGTCGAGTTTTCATTGACAGTTCGAAATTACGCCACTTAAACGCGAAAAACGTATTTTTTCCACAGTTTCGAAGATTATTTAATGATAATTGAGAGTTTTGGGGTGAATTGGTGAATTCGTATTCAGGGGGTAAGAATACATCGACGGGGGTTTATAAAATTACATTGAAAATCAAAATTTGGTTCCCATTTCAGCAAAAAAAATAAGTAACGTCACTGAATCATCGATAATTCGTTTTTCATTTCGACTTGAAACTTCAACCTGTACTCATTCTCTTTGATATCGTTTGCTATTTAAAATGCCGTTCGATTTATTGAGCTCCGATAATTTTACGATTTTTGGCAGAGTTTCAAAGTTGGACGATCGATTTTCAAGAATTTTTCTATACATGGAAATATACACGGAAATATAGTCATGGTTTGCGTTTACGTCACGATTTTAAAACTGCCAGAAATGGCAAAATTTTCGCATGTTCAAGTTTTTAATTTAAACCTCGAGTGCAATTTTACCGTGGACAGCTCACAGCTTTCTGTATGCAATGTCAGTTAAGGGGGAAAATCACTGTGCAAGAACTTGCACAGTAGCTTTCCCACATTCCCCAAGCAAAATTTGAAGGGAATTTTTTAAAAAATAATTCTTGAAAGTACATGTATTGAAAAATATGTTGGCAACATTTTTATTCACAAGTCCGAAAATTGACCGAGTTATAGTCACTTTTAGTGAGAACAGGTAGCGCGACCATTTAGTGCCCTCAGTCCCTACAGGTGTGGCATCATTCACAATAGATAAAGTACAGGCTCTTATTATTTTGTGAACTATCATGAAGATGAAGAATCGTCATATCGCCCTCGACGAGATACTTCAATGTAAGTATCAATATTCTAGAAAAAATCGTAACTATGTATCAAGAAACACGGAACGAAAACTTTGAACGCGCTTTTCTCGAAACTAGTTTTTTCGACCTTGTGCGAGCGAATACTTAAGGAGGTACGGTGATTAGAGCGAGTCCAAGATAAAAGCCCGATTTTTTTTAATAACATTGTCGAGAGCTTTGTCCATGCGTATGCGGAGTTTCCGCGAGATTTACCGTACAGTTTCCGAGTTATTAATTGTTAAAGTTGGTCAATTAGTCACACGTAGATGACAAAATGTGCCTGTCCTCTCATATATCGATTTTTTTGTGCTACTTGGAGCCAAGACACGCGTAAAAAAAACTGACGGTTGCGTAAGTTGGTTCGTTGTGATCAATAAGGGAACTTGAATTGGAAAGCTCACCGCAGAAATAAGCAATAAATTTAGAAATAAAGTCGCGAAAAACCGAAGTATTCGGCGAGAGAGACGTCTCGTGACGTAACCGCAGCCATCTTGCTCGAAGTGTGGCAACGCCGGATACCCGCGCAAATTTGATTCTTCTATCGGATATTTTCAACGCGAATTAAAAATATGGTTGTGTGAAGCCGTCCGTTTTTAATCGATTATAAAAGGCCTTTCGTCGATATTTACTCAAAGTTCTTTTATGGCATCTCAATCTTTCTGGCGACATGCATACAACGCATTTACATGTAAAGTCAGCATGGAAAAACCGTCATATAAAATGAACGTTCGTTTTTATATCTGCAAATATTGTGAAAATTAGGAAAGGGAAAAATAACATAACAATCGATGAAATATGTTTTGACTTCTGACAGATTGGACATTGGATATTGAGGTTAACGTCAACGCGACGTTTTTCATTTGCATTCGCAATATCATCTTTTCACTCTCTAATTCTTGTCCGACAGAATCTACCTTTGTCTCTAAACTGGACTTCAGGTACAATCCTGTTACTCTCTTGATAAACTTCTACAGTACTTATTTTCATTCTCCATGTTTACCGGCTACCAAAAATAATAAGCCGAGCACGTGGGACCGATGACAGCTATCGAAAATGCAACGATGCTAAACGTCAAAGATATAGCGTACTACTGAAGTCGAGTAGTAGATTATTACGTTTGTTTTCATATTATAAAAATAATAAGTAGCTTGAAATTCAATACTTAAAAAATATTTCTCGAAATATAGGCCACACCCATATGTCTAAAACGTAGCGGTATTATGGCGAAAAAAAGACTCTTAGTTTACTAGCGTGGTCATCACCGTACCTCCTTAAGAACTAATCAACCGATTTTCAATGTTTATAAAAACATTTTTGTAATCGCAGTGACTAAGGCTGTACGTATCCGCGTTTTTAACATTTGATAATTACTATTTTCAAAGACTGCTTGAATACAGAAAAAGACCCTTGAAAATAGAAAAAAATATTCAAACTGTCGGCATTTTGTAAAAAAAAAACCAAAATAAAAAAAACGGCTATGCATAACGATAGCTACATTTGTATAGATATCCATAAATTGGTGACTTTCAATTTACAGATAACCTTTTATAAAGATATCGATGGGACAATGAAGAGAATTTTTTTTTTTCGTCGTCACATCAACGCATATATCTCGGTTATTTTTCAAGATTTTGTCTTAAAAATTGGTATAAAACTAGATGAATATATACGTCATAAAATGAGCATAAACCCGGTCCTTTCATAATTATTTATGTCTATAAAAAAAAATCGCAGTTATTGACGACAAAGCACCCGTTACGTAACGGAATAGGAGGGGGTGGGGGGAGTTCTGGCAAAGCGTTACGGTCCTGTCAAGCGGAGGGGGGGGGGGGGGATTGGGAAATTTTGGGTCACGTAATTTGTGTACGCCCCTATACAGTAAATGTATAGAAAAGTATACCCAACAGCTGCCAAAGGCGCGCAGCGGGTAGCCGTACTGGAGCCGAGCGCGCGCACCCAGCGGTGCTATTTTGAACGGCTGTACTGAGTAGACAAAGTGAAAATCGACTTAACCAGCAATGGGATATCAATTCTATGATGGTACAGAGTAGAAAGAAGCAGAAAAAAATCGATGTTTTTCATCCCGTCACACTAGAATAGCCCGGCGTTTTTCGCGAAACAGTTTTTCAAAACAGTGTACACGATTTATTGACATCTAATGAACAGATTGACTTAAAATTTGGTACACTTATTCAGTGTAATAGTAGTTTAGTCTTGACCGACGTTTTTCTTTTTAACATTTTTTTTCATTAGTTAGTAACAATAATGACGCCGATTTTCTAAAAGAATCGATGACAAAATTCAATATTTATTTTTTGACGATTAAAATACGTTAACAAAAAAACGCTCGGTCGAGTTTATTATCTATTTTAATAATAGATAATAGATAATAATGAGAAAATCCAATATTATCTATTTTAAGAGAAATTTTTTTTTTTAATTTGGTACACAACTTTGTCAATGTACATACGAATAAATGTCTAAACGATTTATCAATCAACTTACCTATTCTTTCAAAACTCATTTTTCAAAATAACCCTGACTTTCGCGTGTCACAGTAGGATCCCCTTACGGATTTAAGGGGTGAGGCCCCAGAATTTTCAAAAAATCCATTTTTTTTTCTCGCTAAAACGGTGCTTTATCATCATAAGATTAAGTTACTATTCGATTTATTGCAAGACATTTTTTTTCACTGACTTTGAGCGTATAACGTGAGCCCACCTCTGGCACGGCCATAGAGTACCTAAAGCTTGAAACGCGTTTTTCTCGAAACAGATTTTTTACAATTGGCGTGATAAAGTACCTAAAGCTTGAAACGCGTTTTTCTCGAAACAGATTTTTTACAATTGGCGTGATAAATAAATTCAACAATTTTCACTTGATTTACTCCAAATTTAAAAGTTATGTTCCTAATTGCATTTCGGAGAGAAGTACGTACGAAATTTCTGATTAATCGGAAACTTTTCATTTTACGAGCAGTTTTATACGAAATTTTTCACTGAAAATTCATTCAAATACCTACAACTTTTGAATAAAACAATATTTTTTAAATACCGGAGGTAGTTCTCTAGGTATTCTAATGTAGATTGAAGAGAATTTTTGTTTTTTGTTCTAGGTAAAAAATCGTGGATGCTAAATGTCACGCCGCGTAGCGCCTAAAAAAGACAACAAAAGAAAATATTAGTAGCCGGCCATTTTGTACATCGAAAAAACAATATATATTTTCCAACAGCTTGATATTCATACTAAATAGATGTGTAATTAATTTCACGAGTGAATCACGGTGGCGTACGAAAAAAAAAATGTTAAATTCGCACATGATTGTATACCCGATACTGTGGCCCAACCCCCTAAATTAGCCTCGAACATGCCAATGGGGAATGCCGATGACAATCCAATATGGGAGGGTGACGTTTTAATAAAAGGATCCTATACTTTGATCCAATGGATCCTCATCAGGAAGTACGGCCAACCATGTCAATCCAATTGAATCCTCACAATTTCTGCACGGCCAAGTGAAGATTAAAAGCGAATTACAACGTTTCTGGAATTTCTTCGACCACCAACTTCATACGGCCACTTTGGTAGTTGCGAGAGGCGCGAAAGAGAGCGATGACGAGCGCGGTGTTGAGACGAGGGTGAAGGCGGGCTTGTCTGTAGGGACGCAGAGCGTTTTGCTGGTCGAGTGTAGCACATACACGCGGCTGCAATCTCCATCGTGCAGCGTGTTTCTCGTCGGTTCGGGAAGGACGCAAAGGGCGGCAGAATAGTCGTCGCCCCGCGACGGTGCGGTGCGGAAAAGAGAGCGGGCTTGTCGGAAAGGGGAAGGCAGGGAGAGATAGGGAGGATCGCGCGCCGCCGTCACAACGACGCCCGACAGTTCGACGGGGACAAGTCGACGACCAATATACGTAGAAAATGTGGAATGGGGGAGTGAGACCGGGATAGTTCGCGGGTAAGGAGAGAATGGAAGTTTGTTTCTTGTCTCACGTTGATGCTGCCAGCAAAAGAGGAACCGAAAGATAGTACGAAAGAAAGGATAAAGAAAAGGAGAGAGAGAGAGAGAGAGAGAGAGAGAGAGAGAGAGAGAGAGAGAGAGAGAGCGAGAGAGAGAGAGAGAGACATAGAGAGAGAGAGCGATTGAGATAGAGAAAACGATAGAGAGCCGGCAAAAAAGAGCGAAGGAGAGAAATAGCATGGGAAACAAGTAAAGAACGAACGAGGGAGAGCGCGAGAAAAGATAGTACTAAAGTCAAAAAGGTTCGTGTCGTCGTCGTGCAACGCTACTGATACTTCTTTTGCCTCGCTAGAAAGAGAAAGCAAGAGAGAGAGAGAGAGAGAGAGAGCGCGAAAAATCTCACAACTACGCGGGAACGGGAGAGACGCCAAGCTGGAGGGCGCCGCGCGGTTTAAATATATATACATTTATTTGTGCACATATATACATACATATATATTAGCAACCCTCTTATTTTTGCTGGTCCATCGAATTCTCTCTTGCTTTATGTATATGCACTATATATATACGTTACTGTATTATTATAGAATCGAAGGGTTGAGAAACGCGCCTCCCGAGTTTCTCTTTCCCTCTCGTACTCGCTCTCAGACCCCCCCCCCTCCTGCAAACCTTCCTAAATCCCAGCATCCCACGACCCCCGCGACGATCGTACAAAACTGCAGACCGTGTTTACTATGTATACACGAAACTCGTCCACGAGGTTCTTCAGACCCGATGGCTCCACAGGCGTTTATGTTAGAGGGATGGGAAGAGAGGGAGAGAGAGATGGATGGCGAGAGCGACAGGGGGTTCGGAAGGGTGGAAAAAAATTGCCCACTCGTCCCTTCGTCACGTAATAGCACGTTCTTGAGATTTTTCATTACTAATGTTCCCTTTAATGTACCCTGCCGATGTTTTGGAAAGTCTTTAACGTTGTTACTTTCTCGTAAAACGTGGTTTCTGGATTTTCCCGGATGAATGCACGAAGTTTGGTCTCTTTGAGCCACTTTGGTGCATTTGAAATTAATCGATTAAACGCTTCGTGGAAGAGGGTTTGACTGATAAATGTTGAAGAGGCTAGGCTGTGGCGACAGTCCGAAAATCAGGGTTATTAAAAATAATTAATTTTGAAGAAATATGGAATAAAACTAAAAGCAAGCGTCCGTTATGCAGGGGGGCTATGTGCAAGATATACTTTGTGGAAAGACGGTCGACACTCTCTTTTTTCGTATCTGCAAACCTTCCTCTATAAAAACCGCAAAGGATTTTTTTTGTTATATTTTGAAGAAAAAACATCTTTTTCATGCAAGTACGTATTTTTCGATTGGGGTAGAATATCCATAAGTGGAATTTCCATAACCGAATATCCATAAGTACGAATATCCATGAGTGAGTATAGAGTAGAAATGAGTGCCAGAAACGGCGGGTGGTAGAGGAAAAGTGAGTATAGAGGGAACCCAAACAAACCCAAACAAACTCATTTATCTCTACCTCCCGCCATTTCTGGCCCTTATTTCTACTCTATACTCACTTATGGATATTTGACTTATAGATATTCGTACTTATGGATATTCGTTCTTATGGATATTCGACTTATAGATATTCGTACTTATGGATATTCGTACTTATGGATATTCATACTTATGGATATTCGTCCTTATGGATATTCGTAGTTATGGATATTCGAATTATGGATATTTACTTATGGATATTTACTTATGGATATTCTACGACAGTGTGTTTTTCAACGCATCTCCCAGTTTGAACGAATGTTTGGGCAGTTCATTTTTATTTTTCTTAAAGGATAATCGTTGGGCTATAAAATAAGGATCATTGAGTACAAAAACGTCTTTACAAAAAAAATGCATATTCACCGAAATACAACTATCTGAAAAACGTCTGGGGTCCGATCGACCCCATATGCAGTCAGAGGTTCGTGGCGAAAATATGCAGTCGAAGGGTTAACAAAGTTGAGTGCGAAATTTCATTAGGAAAAAATTATCGTTAATGATGTAGACAATCTCGTATAGGACTTTCGAACGTGAGGGGCTCAACGGCGTACTTGATTTTTGCCACCCGGTTAATTTGAAACAAAAAATACGGTTTTTGGTTAAAATAGATAACATTGGCTATGATTTGGCTGAGCTTTTTTTTATCATGTCTCAAACACCAAAAAGTAGTTTTCTTCCGATTTTCCGAGGGAAAATGACATTTCCCATCAACAACCATTGATGTTAATAAATAATGAAAAATGTTAGGAAGAAAAGCGTCGTTCAAGATTAAACTACTGTTACACTGAATAAGTGGACCAAATTTCAAGTTACTCCGTTTATCAGCTGCCGAGAAATCGTGTACACCGTTTTCAAAAGGGTAGTTTCGAGAAAAATGCGTTTAAAGTTTTACCGGCAGTTTGATCGCTCTCTTTTCCGCCTCTCGAAACTATCAAAGTGGCTATACAAAGTTGGTCGAAGATACTTCAGAAACATTATAATGCGCTTTCAATCTTCACTACTGCCCTTGCAGAAATTGTTGCAGGGATTCGATTGGATTGACATACTTGTCCCTACGTTCTGATGAGGATCCAATAGGTCAACGCATTAGATCCCTATACTAAAACGTCAGCTCGCACATTGGATTGTCACCGGGAATACTCATTGGCATGTGCGAGGCCAATTTGAATCCTTAAGGGGTTAGGCTACTGTGACGACACAAAAATCAGGGTTATTTAAAGAAAATAGTTTTGAAGGTATAAGCAAGATGATTGAAAAAACGTTTGGACATTTATTTGTATGTAAATTGACAAAGTAGTGTACCAAATTTCATTTAAAAATATTAGTTATTGAAGACGTTGTAAACGACCCCGTAAAGGGCCTTTAGACGTGAGAGGCTCAACGGTCTACTTGATTTTGGCCACGCGATTGATCCGAAACAACAAAAATAAGTTTTTTTTCTTAAGGGGCCAGTCCACTGTGAAAATTTCAAAAAATCGAAAGCAAGCAAGACTTGAAGAAATCGACGATGATGAGCAATCGGAAGGGATTTTGTACGGTGCAGGAATTGCCGATTGAGTTTAGGTAGAGTTTTTCATAGTATTGACTTCAAACGCGTTTTTCTCGAAACAACTTTTTCAAAATCTAGCTCCATCGTATCTCTAAAACTAATAAACCGATTCTCTTGAAATTTGAACCACATATTGTAAACATGATTCGCAACAAGATGACCCTCGATGGTTTTAAAATTTTGATTTTTACTCTTTTTTTACGAAAAACTCGGAAAAAACGCGTTTTAAAAAACGTTTTTTCGTTTTTCAGCTGCCATTTTTTTTTTTTTTTTATAAAACTTTATATCCGATGGTCATTTTGTAGCTGGTGTCATATATACTGCATCTAATGGACTTCGATTTTTTTGTTTCCGACACGTCGTTGCCGAGTTGTGATGGAGCTACCTAGTCCACCTATTTTTGAGGCGTTACGTTAAACTATAGTTTTTGTACTTAAAAATGAATAAAAATGAATAAAACATTTTTTAAAATGTATTTCAAGACTTCATTTATCAAGCCCAACAACTTTTATATTCATATATTTTATAAAAATCGCGAAAATAGCCTTTTTTCGTGGCTCCAAAGTGGACTGGCCCCTTAAAATAGATAATACTGCCTAAGACTTGACCGAACTTTTTTGTTATCGTGTTTGAATAATAAAAAAAAACCGTTTCGATTTTAGGAGAAAAATGACATTATTGTTAATAACGAATGAAAAAAAAATATGAAAAAGAAAAGCGTCGTTCAAGACTGAACTGCTATTACACTGAATAAGTGTACCAAATTTCAAGTCAATCCGTTCATTAAATGTGGTGAAATCGGGTAAACCGTTTTAAAAAACATAGTTTCGAGAAAAACGCGTTTAAGGGGCTATACCAGTATGACACTTTCAAACAATCGATTTTTTTTTGCTTTTTCGACAGTTTATACTTTCAAGAATATCATTATCATTTATATCATTTATATCATTTAATCTTGCAAAAATCGATTGTTAAATCTTTAAACGCGTTTTTCTCGACATGAGATTTTTAAATTTGCTGACATTGTAACTCAAAGAGCAATTATCCGATTGACTTGAAATTTAAACTGAGTACTCTTGCATATATTTACTCTACAATGACGTAGGATATTGGTTGGATGAAAATTGACGATTTGGCATTGAAGAAAATGACCATTTTCTAGGCAAGAAAACAGACTTTTTTTCATAACGACGCCATTTTGTTAGATTTTGATATTTTTCGAAAATCCAACGTCATTGTACAGGAAATACCTTCCAGTTTGATGAAATTTTTTCTTTTTTCGGTTTCAGCTACTCAATCGGCCGAAATCGTGTCAGCAGTGGAGGAACTTTTTTTGGCGCCTCCGAAGGCAGCGCATAAGTCGCTTGGATCTCAATATTTTTCTATGGAAAAAAATGTAATATAGGTCAAATATAGCCAAATATATCCTTAATTTTCCGAAACATTTAATTGAGTACTTTTCTCCCAAAAAATTCCCGAAATTCACCCAAATTTCAGCGTTCACACTGGTATAGCCCCTTAAGGGGTCACGTTGGTTTGAAAATTTAAAAAAAAATCATTTTTTTAAATTTTATTATTTAATGGTACAATATGTCTAGAATATTCTCCCAAAGTTTTAAGTCAATCGGAGTAAAAGTTTAGGAGAGAGAGGAATTCCTTTGGGAATTCCCCCCGTTGGGATAGACCGGCCGGGAGCGACGCAGGTATATCGCATTATTCTCAAAAGACTATTTTTGAAGTCGGTGGACGAGATTTCTTAAAAACGAATGAAATTTTGCACACTTCGAAATAGCATTGACTAGTGATTAAACGAAGGTTTTTTTTTCGATTACAACTAATTTCACAAGACTGTGAAATCATTTGGTTAGAGTACCAAATAGACGTAGAGTAAATTCTACCAAAAATTCAACTATTTTGCATACAACTCTGTCAACGATTTAAATTTTGATATTTAAAAAAATCCTTCGTTTAATCACGAGTTATACTCATCTACTAGCAGAAAAAAATCGTTTTTTTTTTCAATTTCAGATAAAGCTATCATGAGTTATTCTGACCACCATGAGAACACTTTTTTTTAAGGGTCTTCGGAAATCAGGTCCCGCCGGCTGAACTTCTCAAATTTTGGGTTGAAATTTTTTGAAATATTGTTGAAATGTTGCTCTTTTATATGCTTAACATTTTGAATAAAATAATTCACATATAATTTTTTTTTAATAGAGAAAATATTGTTTTTTTGGCTTCAAAACCCACGTAACCCCTTAAAGATTTACGAGTAGTTCTATCGGTGAGATCATAAGTCTACCTTTAATCTGTGAATTCTGCACCATATGTTGCACGCTTATCTTCGATATGAGCTGCCTAAAGTGATAAACGAGCGTTCGTTTTTTCACAGTAGTCATAACCCTTTGAAGGATACCAATTTTTTCCACCGGTCTTGCGACAAAGGGGTCGTAAATACGAAGTTTTCGTGTGCCGAGAAAAAAATATATCACACGAAACATCGACTTACAAATTCCTGATTATTTTATGCTTTGGTGTGGCCTCGTATTTTCTTTTTCTCGGTCACACTTTCCCCGTATCACTCGGCAAATGCGGCATCTACAAAAAAAAATGGAAAATGAGTTTTTGGTACCGTTGGAATCAGTACAAAATTTCCCATTGGTTAGTATAGTAAAGCGAATTTTCGATTTTTTTGTAATTGACGCCGTCTTCCATATCACCACAGTGAAGCTTAAGGTTGTTGGGAGAACTCAGGCCGTCGGGGATGGAGTACGAGGGGAGCGCCCTATGCTTGTGCATGGGGCTGATTCACCGTTACCGACCGTTAGCTATCAAATAAAAGTCTTATTTAAGGGGTAAGGCCACTGTAAATTTTTTGAAAAATCGATTTTTTTTATTGGCTTAAAAAATAGTTTAAACCCTCTAGAATAAGAAAAAAAAGGTCCTGTGCTTCTTCTTTTTTTAATTTTTTCCAATAAAAAACTATTCGCAAAACTTTAAACGCGTTTTTCTCGAAACATGGTTTTTCAAAATGGCACGTAGCATAACTCGAACAATTTTCATTTTTTTTACTTGAAATTTTAACCAGATGTGAACATTTACATTATCTTGAGAATGTCGATCGGAATTTTCAAGAACTTTATTTATTGATTTTTTATTAACAAAAAACTTGCCGTTTTTTTCGTCAAAAATCAATTTTTTTTTTCAAACGCACGCCAAATCCACAAAAATTGATACTTTTTAAAATCCGATCGACATTCTCTAGCTATAGCCCTCTAGATTAATGGTTTTTTTTTTGTTCTAGATTCAAAAGTGCACCAGTGGTGCTGCGTGCCGCGGAGCCCTGGAAGCAAAACATGTCCCGGGAAGATAGCTGTGGAACCGCCGTTTTGTTTTTTTTTTACTGTAAAAAAATTTTATAATAAAGTTTAATGTATGCCCGATAACACCATTAAAAGTTTTTTTCAAATACCTTCAATTTCGGGAGCAAAAAATTAGTGAAAAAACCTTTTTTTTTGGGCCGTTACAGTGGCCTTACCCCTTAATACTTATATATTAAATTTATATACAGTTAGGAGGCCCAAACAGATCGATTTTTCAAGATTTTTTCTTCAGCAGACCGTTAAATCTATTAAGTGGTTAGGCCACAGTAACGGGTATAAAATCATGTGCGAATTTAACAATTTTTTTTCGTATGAAAATGTGATTCACTCGTAAAATTAATTACACATATATTTGTGTAATTAATCCGACTACTAATATTTTCTTTTGTTATCTATTTTTAAGCGCTCCGCGGCGTGGCAATTAGCATCCACAATTTTTTACCCAGAACAAAAAACGAAAATTCTCGTCAATCTACATTAGAATACCTAGAGAAGTACGTAAGGAATTTAAAAAATATTGTTTTATTCAAATGTTGTAGTTATTTGAACTTAAGAAATGAATTTTCAGTGGAAAATTTCTTTATAACTGCTCATAAACTGCTCATAAAATGAAAAGTTTTCGATCAATCAGAAATTCCGTGCGTACTTCTCTGCAAAATGCAATTAGGAACGTAACTTTTAAATTTGAAGTAAATCGAGTGAAAATTGTTGAAGTTATTTGTCACGACAATTGGAAAAAAGCTGCTTCGAGAAGTTTCGAGTAGCCGGCCGTTTTGTACATCGAAAAAAAAAATTCTAACAGCTTGATATTCATACTAAATAGATGTGTAATTAATTTTATGAGTGAATCACTTTTTCATACAATAAAGAATGTTAAATTCGCACATGATTTTATACCCGTTACTGTGGCCTAACGCCTTAATAAATACACTTTCGAAATACATTAAAAAGAATTTCATTTATTTAAGTCACTATTTATTCACGAAAATGGTAGTTAAAAAATGTCCTAAAAAAATTGTAGGTCTGCTGCGCTGTTGATGAAATGTCGGAGATGGATCATCCGAAACAAAAAAATCAAACGGTTTTAGATTCAGTATGTTAATGGCTATAGCGCATATCATACGATTTTTTATATATGCAAAAATATAACGGCGAACATTGTTCGCAAAAACAACAACAAAAACGTATTTCTTCCACCGTTTTTGGCAAAAAAAGTAAATAACAAAATTTTAAAAAATCCTTGATACGCGCTATCGCTATAGTTGTAAAGAATATGTGGTAAAAATTTCATGAGGATCGGTTCAGTAGTTTCAACAAGTCAACTTTATCAATTTTATCAACAAGCCGTCGAAAAACGTTGTTTACATAAAGCAAATAATTTAAAAATGTATTTTTAAGTGTAACAACTTTTATATCAATATCTATAATACAAACCTATCAAAAAATGCATGATAATAGTCTTGTTTAGCGTGTAAAATGAGAAGACCCCTCAAGCCGGCTACGGACGCAACGAAAGTTACGTTGGATTAGCGAAGTGCGGACGTGATAAGAAAGGGGTCAATTTGAAAGGGTACGTGAAAACCCGCAAGAATCTACGTTGGAAATCAGGAAATAAAATGTAGATTTTTATTCGTCAACACACTCCACTTCGTTCCGTCGAGAGTCATTGCGCAGTATGATAATTACGGTAATGTGGTACAAGCAAGGGAACACTGGGATCTTCGGGTACGGTGGCTAGTAAGCCTGAGCAGTAAAATGATTTTTTTTATCGATAGTACACAAGTGTGCGCGTCCGTTTATGTGCACACCGAGGAAAGGGGATGTATCATGAGGAAAGAACATCGTCTAGACGAGGTTGCAACCCAACCAGTGAAGGAAAGTCGGACTCAAGACGAGTATTGGTGCACCCTCGTACGAAGCGATATCGGAGCTCTCCCTCGCTCCCTCTTTTTCTAGTACACAATGGCCCGTGTGTCGCCCCATCTTCAGATCCACGACGTACGCGATGGAATGGCGACGAGACACCGGTCGCGCAAATATTTTTAACAAACGTCCCCAACCCTCCTACTCCCAACGAGAGAGGGAGAGGGAGAGAGAGAGAGAGAGGGAGAGAGAGGGAGGGAGAGAGAGAGAGAGAGAAAGAGAGAGAGAGAGAGAGAGAGATTCGGGCGCCAAGGAACGACTCTCGTATTCCCTCTCGGAAAAATTCCCCCTCGGACTTGATCGCGTATAAAGTATACAAACATGGTCATATCCGGAACCGTCCGCGCGGGTTAAGGGTCTCGCGATTAGAGATGATGAGTCCCGCCCTTCCCTTCGCCCTTCCAAGCCCTATTAAGGGGTAAGGCCACTGCAACGGCCCAAAAAAAAGGTTTTTTCACTAATTTTTTGCTCCCGAAATTGAAGGTATTTGAAAAAAAACTTTTAATGGTGTTATCGGGCATACATTAAACTTTATTATAAAATTTTTTTACAGTAAAAAAAAAACAAAATGGCGGTTCCACAGCTATCTTCCCGGGACATGTTTTGCTTCCAGGGCTCCGCGGCACGCAGCACCACTGGTGCACTTTTGAATCTAGAACAAACAAAAAAAACCATTAATCTAGAGGGCTATAGCTAGAGAATGTCGATCGGATTTTAAAAAGTATCAATTTTTGTGGATTTGGCGTGCGTTTGAAAAAAAAAATTGATTTTTGACGAAAAAAACGGCAAGTTTTTTGTTAATAAAAAATCAATAAATAAAGTTCTTGAAAATTCCGATCGACATTCTCAAGATAATGTAAATGTTCACATCTGGTTAAAATTTCAAGTAAAAAAAATGAAAATTGTTCGAGTTATGCTGCGTGCCATTTTGAAAAACCATGTTTCGAGAAAAACGCGTTTAAAGTTTTGCGAATAGTTTTTTATTGGAAAAAATTTAAAAAAGCAGTTAAAAGGATTTAAACTATTTTTAAACTAGAGGGTTTAAACTATTTTTTAAGCCAATAAAAAAAAATCGATTTTTCAAAAAATTTACATTGGCCTTACCCCTTAATGGGTTAGGCTACTGTGAAAACACTCGTTCGTCGCTTGAGGCAACTCAAATTGAAGATGAAGGCCCAACGAATGGTGCGTTAGAGCTGTTACCATCAGCTCTAACGATCGCAACGTTAGAGCTGATGGTAAAACTTTAAGGGGTTACACCTAGTTGGAATTTTTTAGGAAAAAAAAACTTGTTTTCGGCGGATTCGTATAATATAACCTTTCGAAAATATTCTCTGAAAATTTCAAGTCGGTCCGTTGAAAGTTGGGGGAGTTTTGAGCGTTTACAGGTAGGTCCGTTTACCGCTTTACCGTTACAGGCAAAAACTTTGAACGCGTTTTTCTTGGATTGACTTTTTCAGAAGCGGTGCAGAAGCAAAATATCTCGAAAAGAAAGCAAAATATCTCGAAAAAAATTGAAACCGATACGTTTCAAATTTCGCAGACATTTTTTGCATATCAAAAGGCGAAGGCGATATCTTAATCGAAGGATTTCTTTTTCAATGCATACTTTTTTTTATATCAAGGAAAATAGAGTGTTTTTTTTTCACCGAAATTTCGAGCATCACTTTCGATCGCCGACCATTCTTTCAAAAATAATTATTTTATTGAATCGTTCGATTAAAGACTAGATAATACGGTACAAAAACTAAATTCATTTGGTTTTTCGATTTCAGATTACTTGTTCCCGAGCAGAAGTGGTCACCGCGAAGGACCTTTTTTGTACAGCGGTCTGTGCAGTTCCCAATGAAAAAATTGTCAAAGATACTTGAAATGATACCCTTTACTATGAAAAAAAAAGTTCGAAACGTGCAACCATTTCGCAAAAAAAAATTCACACATACAGCTCTTTTTTCCGGCCGCGAACTAGGTGTAACCCGTTGAGGGGTTAGGCCACAGTAACAGGTATAAAATCATGTGCGAATTTAACAATTTTTTTTTTCGTATGAAAAAGTGATTCACTCATAAATTTAATTACACATCTATTTAGTATGAATATCAAGCTGTTAGAGAAAATATATTTTTTTTTTCGATGTACAAAATGGCGGACTTCTCGAAACAACTTTTTTCCAATCGCCGTGACAAATAATTTCAACAATTTTCACTCTATTTACTTCATATTTAAAAGTTATGTTCCTAATTGCATTTTGCAGAGAAGTACGTGCAGAATTTCTGATTAATCGACAACTTTTCATTTTATGAGCAGTTTATGAGCAGTTATAATGAAATTTTTCACTCAAAATTCATTTATTAAGTTCAAATACCTACAACTTTTGAATAAAACAATATTTTTTAAATTCCTTATGTACTTCTCTAGGTATTCTAATGTAGACTGGCGAGGATTCTTGCTTTTTGTTCTAGGTAACAAATTGTGGATGTCAATGTCACGCCGCGGAGCGTCTAAAAAAAAGATAACGAAAGAAAATATTAGTAGTCGGATTAATTACACAAATAGATGTGTCATTAATTTTACGAGTGAATCACATTTTCATAAGAAAAAAAATTGTTAAATGCGCACATGATTTTATACCCGTTACTGTGGGTGATTCCGATTGATCTGGAACAAAAAACGAGTTTTTTTCTTCAAGCCGGAAATATTGTCAGACTTGTCCGATTTTTTTTCTCGACATTTCGAGGAAATATCACATTTTTGTTGATAACTAATAAAGAAAAAAATGTTAAGCATAAAAACGTCGTTCGAGACTAAACTACTGTTACACTGAATAAGTGTACCAAAATTCAAGTGCATCCGTTTATTAAATGTCGAGAAATCGCGTAAACGTTTTTGAAAAATATATTTTTCGAGAAAACCGTGTTTAAGGGGTTAGGCCACAGTAACGGGTATAAAATCATGTGCGAATTTAACAATTTTTTTTCGTGTGAAAAAGCGATTCACTCATAAAATTAATTACACATCTATTTAGTATGAAGATCAAGCTGTTAGAATTTTTTTTTCGATGTGCAAAATGGCCGACTCTTAATATTTTCTTTTGTTATCTTTTTTCAGGCGCTCCGCGGCGTGACATTTAGCATTCACAATTTTTTACCTAGAACAAAAAACAAAAATTCTCGTCAATCTACATCAGTATACCTAGAGAAGTACGTACGGAATTTTAAAAATATTGTTTTTTTTTCAAAAGTTGTAAGTTTTTGAACTTAAGAAATGAATTTTCAGTGAACAATTTCGTTATAACTGCTCATAAACTACTCATAAAATGAAAAGTTTTCGATTAATCAGAAATTCCGTAAGTACTTCTTTGCGAAATGCAATTAGGAACATAACTTTTAAATTTGAAGTAAATCGAGTGAAAATTTTTGAAGTTATTTGTCACGCCAATTGGCAAAAAGCTGTTCCGAGATGTTTCGAGTAGTCGGCCATTTTGTACATCGAAAAAAATATATATATATATATTTTCTAACAGCTTGATATTCATAATAAATAGATGTGTAATTAATTTTATGAGTGAATCACTTTTTCATACGAAAAAAATTGTTAAATTCGCACACGATTTTATATCCGTTACTATGGCCTAACCCCTTAAATAAACAGAAAATACTTTTTTTTTTACACAATCAACTTAATAATATATTTTGCGTATTTGCCAATGAAGAGCTGCGCTGTGTGAAGCAAAATGAAGCAATCCTATTGGTGGACTTTTTCCTCGCTCACCGCTTAGCTACCTCGCACATCCCTGGTGGAAAAGCACCCTAAGAGGGAGACAAACTAAACGGAATGAGCAAAAACGTGCATCGGGGCCGTGGTAGGGACGGCACAAGCACAAGACGCGATTTCTCGATTTCTCGAGTTCTCGACACTTTTTTCTCGTCTCGAGTAAGGCCAAATTTCCCGGGAATTCTCGCTCCCAGAAGTCTTGGCTAAAACCCCTAACCTATAACGCTTCATTGTTTTACACCAAACCACCCTGCAACTCCGTCCATACATGCTCATCGTCACGAGCCAGCACTAAACATTTCAATTATTCGGACGTTGAATAAGTTCTCGCTGTTTTCCAATAGATGGCGTTACCAAAACTGCGCGCGTGCAGTTTAGGCGGGATATACATTTACAACGATTAAAAAATCGATTTCTTTTTTTCTTTCTTTAAACGACAGAATTATATATGCAGAATATTTTCCTAAAGTTTCAAAGGGAAATTCGAAAAACTTCAAACGTTACAGCCCGTTGACGCTGTGCCTCACCGCTCGCATTGGGAGCGCGCGTGAACTTCAAACGCGTTTTTCTCAAAGCTCCATTATCGAAATTGGCGTGCAGGATTACTCAAAAACTATTAAGCCGATTGAGTTGAAACTTGGTAGAAATATTGATAATATTGGTACCTTCTACTTGACGACAATTGTTTTTGAAAAAATTGAAAAAAAACGACTTTTTTAATCCACCTTTCACAGAAATGTTGAGTGAAATGTTGATTTTTTTTGTTGATGCGAGCCATTTTCACAAATTTGCATTTTCTTCATTTTAATTGCCATCACATAGAAACTATACATGTTCCAACTGAAAAAATGTTGACTTTGACGACTTTGCTGTAACATTCTGCCATTTTCATGATGAATTAATTTAAAAAAAAACATGTCGTATACTTAAATATACGATTAAAGTATACCTTAACTTTGATAATTGTAGAATAATTATTTCTTAGTTTAAAAAATCCCTCAATACTGCTTATTTTTTTTCCTGTCTAAATATATATCCCGCCTTAAGATGGTAACGCATCCATAAAGAAGTACTATAAAGCAAGCTTGAAATTCAGTGTGTCATTTCGCCAAAGTGCAAGCAACCTCTTTTCATAGTGTTAAACATGTCAAATTTTGTGCCAAAAAAGAGTATTTGCGGGGAATTTTACAGCACTACTTTATTTTTTTTTTAATCTGCAGATGAAGCACATAGAATTTTAGTTGAGACTTACGGCGTTAAAGAAAAACTTTTAAAATGTATATTTCATATTTCTGAAAAATATCTACGGTTATGTACCTTTTGAGTACTTGCGCCTATGATGAGTGACGAAGGAAGGGACTTTTTTTGTAGTTATTCTGTTTTGAATTTTAATTTTAACGAAGATGATTTTTTACCTTTTAGTACAGTACCTTTTCAATAAAAGCTTGTTATTAAACATTTTTTTACGTTAATTTGTTAAAAATAAAACAGATATTCGAGATTCGACAGAGCGAGATATTATTCAATATCCCAATAACATTTTCTATCGTCTGTCCGCATGTTTTTGTTTAAGGGGTAAGGCCACTGTAACGGCCCAAAAAAAAAGGATTTATCACTAATTTTTTGCTCTCGAAATTGAAGGTATTTGAAAAAAAACTTTTAATGGTGTTATCGGGCATACATTAAACTTTATTATAAAACTTTTTTACAGTAAAAAAAAAACAAAATGGCGGTTCCACAGCTATCTTCCCGGGACATGTTTTGCTTCCAGGGCTCCGCGGCACGCAGCACCACTGGTGCACTTTTGAATCTAGAACAAAAAAAAAAACCATTAATCTAGAGGGCTATAGCTAGAGAATGTCGATCGGATTTTAAAAAGTATCAATTTTTGTGGATTTGGCGTGCGTTTGAAAAAAAAAAATTGATTTTTTGTTAATAAAAAATCAATAAATAAAGTTCTTGAAAATTCCGATCGACATTCTCAAGATAATGTAAATGTTCACATCTGGTTAAAATTTCAAGTAAAAAAAATGAAAATTGTTCGAGTTATGCTGCGTGCCATTTTGAAAAACCATGTTTCGAGAAAAACGCGTTTAAAGTTTTGCGAATAGTTTTTTATTGGAAAAAATTAAAAAAAGAAGTTAAAAGGATTTAAACTATTTTTAAACTAGAGGGTTTAAACTATTTTTTAAGCCAATAAAAAAAATCGATTTTTCAAAAAATTTACAGTGGCCTTACCCCTTAACGTTTATCCAATTGTTAATAACAAATGATTAAAGTTGTTTTTTTGTCGAAAATCGAACTTTTCATTCGACAGCCTGCCAATTTCATAATTTTCATAATTTCAAAGTATCCGGCTATACGAAAGTTTGATTCTTATACCAAAAGTACATTTTTTTTCCGATCACCAGGAAAATACGGCCTAACTTTGACAATTTACTTTGGGAGTATGAAAAAAGTAATAGGATTTTTTTTGAGAGGGTTTATTTACCACATATTAAAGTATAAAAAAAATTATTATCATTTTCATACAAAATGGCGGCGACAGAGTCCATCTTGAAAAACGTGTTTTTACAAATAGCTTCACCGGAGGACGGTTTTCTCGTAAAGTATATGACCTGGAACAAAAACCATAAAAATTGTTATTTATACATTATAAGCTATGGGACTACGTAGGGATTTATTTTTATAAAATTTTGAAAAAATGGCGCACTACGATAGAAATAAATCGAATTTTTGCTCAAAAAATAAGCAGTAAATTGTTTATAAAAAAGTTTACATTTAATCAAAAACGGCTACGTACTTTCACAAAGAATGTAATTGTGAAGCTACTATCAAAATCAAATGAATCAAATCGATTCATACGAAGGTGTTCGAATAACCGGTCCTCTCAGTTTGAAAAAAGTGGTTCCGAGAAAAACGCGTTTAAAGTTGTACTAAAGTTTCAAAGTTTGACTATCTAGTATCTCCGGAATTACTATACACTATTGTAAAAGGCTTTACAATATCGATATGGTTAATTCAGGTATATCACAAAATCGGCGCACAAATACTAATGCTGCCCTGTTAGCGAAGTACAGGGTATTTATGACAGACGCTCACGGCAAAAGAGGGGATGGTAAACTCCCGCATAGTTGATTGGCACCGTAATCACACGAAAAAAAGAAACAGCGAAAATCACAGTATAAACCGCAATAAAAACAGGGTGCCATCTTTCATTTTACAGTAAAACAGAGTAATGTAAATCCTGTCCTACAAAAATGACGAATTTTCCTGTACACACTGAGATTTTTACAGTTACACTGGCTTATTTACAGTTCAGTTTTGTGAATACATCAGTGTTTTCGGTAAAAATATTCAACTGTAAAATTTACATGAGATCAATGATTCTTATACTGTACGCAAACTGCAAGGTTTACAGTGTACACTGTATTGAGTACAGAGTGATTGATTAAATTTCACACTGTGGCACGGTAGTTTTACTCTTCTTTCGACAGTTCGTGACGTTATCTGTGCGCTCTAAGATTTTAACAGTTACACAGGTTTATTTGCAGTTTGATATTGTAAATACAATAAGTGATTTCAGTAAAAATATTCAACTGTAAAATTTAAATGCGATCGCTGATTTTTATACTGTACGCAAATGAGGCACGAGGTGAGGCACGAGGCCAGGACACAAAGGATTGCCAGTTAGTAGTGCGTGGTTGATGGGACGCGGACATCGAAATTTGTGCGACAGAATTCAAGAAAATATAAAGAAAGAGAGCATTTTTTTTAAAGGTACCTTCTTGTCTAATTAGGACTTGTCTCGCGCGTGGGGTGAGGCACGTGGCCAGGACACAAAGGATTGCCAGTTAGTAGTGCGTGGTCGATAGGATGCGAACGTTGAAATTTGTGTGACATAATTCAAGAAATTATAAAAAAGAGAGAATTTTTTACAAAGAGGTACGTTCTTTTGTATGCGATTGATTTTTAAATATTTTCTACACATTTTTTTCAAATTTTTTTATGGATAAACTTTTTTTTGTGTGTCTACATAAACTCTGTCGATATAACTGGCGCATTCATTGTACATAATACAGATTAACCAACTGTCAAATTACAAGTGTTGTTGAATTTATATTACAGTGTTGAGCTGTCAAAATTTACTTTTGTCTAAACTGTATTTTGGACTGTGTGTTCCAGTAAAATATACAGTAGAGCGGTTCGAGTCCAAAGGGGACAGTATAGGAACTGTAATAATTTACTTTGAGCACACTGTATTTTGAGCACTGTGTTTCACTGTGTACAAAATACAGGTATTTTGTACTATTTCTTTTTTTCCGTGCATAATATGGTTAACACAACTATAAGCAATAAGTATATCTAAACATGCAACTTTGGTGGAGTGCTCGACTATCCGCTATCCCCGATATAATTACTAACTATTGCAAAAATATTAATCGAATTAACTATATCGACATTGTAAAGCTTTTCACAGTAGTGAATAGTTATTTCGGGGATACTAGATAACCAATAATACGACCAAAACGACATGATTAGATAGGCGCTTATAGTTGTATTAACCATATTATGATTGCGGTGTCAATAAACTATAGGGAATTTTTATAAATCCGCGCGTTTTTTTATAAATACTATGGACATTTTTCTCAGTGCAAGTTTGAACTATTTATATGGTCAACATTAACACTTGTTGAGTATAAGTAGTTACAAGATCTTACGAAAAGTGACTATACAAACAAAATTATGGTAATCTTATAGTGAAGACGTAAATCATTTGTGGGACGTGTCAATAAAGTAGACGCAGCGATAGCACGCTATGATCGATATTGATATATTAGCGCATTAATTTTTCAGTTTTTTAAATTCGATATTTCGAAAACTATTGCGTTGCGCCAAAAATCCCTTTAAGCAGTGACATATATTATCAAGAAAACGATCTGTGCAAAATTCCACCTATATCCGAGGTAACAGCTATTCGGAATTGCAGCTGGAATTACTTTCATCTGCTATGCCAAATCTATGATCAAAATAACATAAGTACACGGTAGCATAGTAGCGTGCGTAGTATAGATAGGTAGGTCTTAGGTTCGAATCCATGTTCAGGCGAAAGATTTTCCTTCGATAAGAATCATTTCAGGAGGTCAGGGAATGACAAATTATAATAAACAATCATACAGGTAATACTTTCAATTGAGAATTTTTGAATTGATCAAATATTATATACATTTAGTAGACATACCATTCAATATGGTAAAAATCACTATTTTTTGATAGTGTAAGGAAATATCCATTTTATGAAAATCTACTATATTATATAGCATTGAACAATCAACGTATGTTTGTAAGATTGTTGGTTGCGGTTAACATATGAGCATAATTAACCCAACTGCTAAAATATCATATATTTTAGGCAGTAACGATGACTATAAAATATTGTTGTCCCCTCATGGTAATATGAAATATGGTTAAAATATGGTTGAATTTACCATACATTTCTGTCAGTGTACGAGAGAAATTTTTGTTTACCTTCGATCTGTGATGCCTGCACCATAAGGGATAAAACCATCCTAGAGTGGTGTTATCCCTTAAGGGGCTATACCAGTGTGACACTTTCAATAAATCGATTGTTTTGCCTTTTTCAACAGTTTATACTGTCAAGAATATCATTATCATTTACATAATTTATATCAATATCATTTTATCTTGAAAAAATCGATAGTTAAATCTTTAAACCTGTTTTTCTCGAAATGAGATTTTTCAAATTTGCTGACATTGTAACTCAAAGAGAAATTATCCGATTGACTTGAAATTTGAACTGAGTGCTCTTGAGTATATTTACTCTACAATGACGTAGGATATTTTTGATTGGATAAAAATTGACGATTTGGCATTGAAAAAAACGACCATTTTATAGGCAAGAAAACAGACTTTTTTTTCATAACAACGCCATTTTGTTAGATTTTGATATTTTTCGAAAATCCTACGTCATTGTACAGGAAATACCTTCCAGTTTAACGACATTTTTTCCTTTTTCGGTTTCAGCTACTCATTCGGCCGGAATCATGTCAGCAGTGGAGGAACTTTTTATTTTGGCACCTCCGAAGGCAGCGCATAAGTCGCTTGGATCTCAATATTTCTCTATGAAAAAATTATGCAATATAGGTCAAATATAGCCAAATATATTCTTAATTTTCCGAAACATTTAATTGAGTACTTGTCTTCCAAAAAATTCCCGAAAATCGCCCAAATTTTCAGCGTTCACACCGGTATAGCCCCTTACACATTTTTTTTCGATCAAGCTAGCCATCTTTGCCGTGTTTTGTTGTTTCGCTAAAAATGGGACACCCTGGTCTTAATAACAAGCGCGTGTGTGTGTCTATGCGCGCAGAGCAGTATTCATTGGCGCGTTGTTTATCAAAGAGAGTTCCAAGTCGGGGACGTACGTTGAGGCGGGAGGGTGAAGGGTGGAGGAGAAGAAAAGAAGAACGAGGGTGAGTACAGGAGGCTAGAAAGCGAGAGGGAGATAGAGAGTATTGTGGCGGAGGATCAAAACACTTGGCGCCCCAGGCTGGAGCCGCGGCTGGAACGACGGGCAGAGCGTCGCCGACGCTCACCCGCGATGGAAGTATCTCGCCCCCGAGAGCGCAAATCGGCGTCCCCCTTGTCGACGAGATCATGCGGCGACTACGCTGACAACCGACGAGAGGAGGCCCCGGGATCGACACACACGGAGGGCGAAAGAGAGGGTTGCCATTTTTGGCGAGAGTCTCCCTCGCAAACTCGACGCTTTCAACCGCTGGTGCGGTCATCGGGAGCCAACTACACCCGGCGCCTTTCCCCCCTTCTCCTTCTATGTCTATCCGAGCCACGTAAGTTTCATTCTAGGCAAGCAGCACGGCAGGAGATCCGTATGGCTATATGTATCGCGTACGGGGAAAAAAAGCTTCGCGGTTAGTTCAATTTCGAAGTTTTTATAAGTTTGTTTACGTCGTTTTTGAATATACATAATATAATGTGTCGATTATTTACGTCTTTCTTTTATATACTATTTACTTCCGGAATTCCAACGTATTGGCTCCGTGCAGAGTATGGGGTGAGGGTAACGAAATCGAACGCAGAGCCCGCAGTGGATACCGTAAAATGGAGTTACTTTGAACAGTTTTTGGAAGTTTTTTGCAGGTAACTTTTTTTAAGGGGTCTGCTCTCTTTTTAGACGCTACAAAGGCTATTTTTGTGATTTTTTTTTGATAGGTTTATATTTTCGATATTTATATAAAAGTTGTTACACTTAACGGCGGGGTAAAGTTAATTCGGCGAAAAAAGGCATGTTTTTAAGATTTTTTTTTTGGCGTAACGAATAGTGTTCGTTTATTGAAAAATTTACATATAATAAAGTAACATTTGAACAACATTCTCCTAAATTTGCATTGCAAAATATTCAAAATTGAGCGAGTGAAAATTAAACCCCGGAGGCGACTCGAAAAAAAGTTGGTTTGCGGTGTGCACCATAACTCGCAACAGAATCGTTTGAAACAAAAAAATCAAAATGCATTTGTCAAAGGAGATGTTTCTCGAGGTAATGACGGGAGGATTTTTTTTTTCGAATTTTCGATTTTTCGTAGCACTTGGGAGCCAAAAACCCAATTTTCGCTAAAAAAAATCGGCTAATTTGTTGTTGAAAAATTAGTAATTATTAAAAAAAACACAAAAAAGCTCTCGACAATACCTGGTGAATTATGTGAAGAAGTACTGTGCAAAATTTCAAAACGATTGGTCCAGTAGCTTTTGAGTTATCGTACACACGGACTTCAAATATGACAAGTCTCAGAAAAACGGTTTGAAAAACGCAGAAGAGAAGAGAACGGCATGGAGCAATAGACGCTCAAATACTCATAACTTCGTCAATTTTACTCCGATCGACTTGACATTTTAACACAATATTCTTGATATATTATGCATTCATTTAAAAAAATTTAAAAAAATAAAAAAAAATTTTTAATACTTTACCTTTACCCTTAATAAATACATTAGAAATACATTTACAATGAAATTATGTATTTATGTAAGCCAAACAAACATTAAGGGGCTATACCAGTGTGAACGGTGAAAATTTGGGTGATTTTCGAGAATTTTTTGGAAGGAAAGTACTCAATTAAATGTTTCGGAAAATTAAGTATATATTTGGCTATATTTGACCTATATTACGTAATTTTTTCATAGAAAAATATTGAGATCCAAGCGACTTATGCGCTGCCTTCGGAGGCGCCAAAAAAACGTCACTCCACTGCTGGCATGATTCCGGCCGATTGAGTAGCTGAAACCGAAAAAGGAAAAAATGTCGTTAAACTGGAAGGTATTTCCTGTACAATGATGAAGGATTTTAGAAAAATATCAAAATCTAACAAAATGGCGTAGTTATTTTCATCCAATCCAAAATATCCTACGTCATTGTAGAGTGAATATATTCAAGAGTACTCAGTTTAAATTTCAAGTCAATCGGATAATCGCTCTTTGAGTTACAATGTCAGCAAATTTGAAAAATCTCATTTCGAGAAAAACGCGTTTAAAGATTTAACTATCGATTTTTGCAAGATAAAATGATATTGATATGAATGATATAAATGATAATGATATTCTTGAAAGGATAAACTGTCGAAAAAGATTTTAAAAAAGTCGATTTTTTTAAAGTGTCACACTGGTATAGCCCCTTAAACGCGTTTTTCTCGAAACAACGTTTTTCGACGGCTTGTTGATGAAATCTTCAAAACTATTGAACCGATCTTTATGCAATTATAACCACATATTCTTTACAACTATAGCTATAGCGCATATCAAGGGTTTTTTTTTATTTCGATACTTACCATTTTGTGAAAAAACAGGTTTTTTTGTTTTATTTTTTTTTTCATCATTTTATTATTTTTGCATATACCACAAATCGTATGATATGCGATATAGCCATTAAGATACTGAAATTAAAACCGTTTGATTTTTTTCTTTCGGATGTTCCATCTCCGAGATTTCATCAGCAGCGCAAACCTACAATTTTTTTTAGGACATTTTTTTAACTACCATTTTCGACTATAAATAGTGACTTGAGTAAATAAAAACATTTTTTTAAATCTATTTCAAAGTGTATTTATTAAGTGTAACAACTTCTATATAAATATCTATAATATGAACCTATTTTTAAAAAATCATGAAAATAGCGTTTTTTTAGCGTCTAAAGTGAGAAGACCCCTTAACATCCTAAATACCAACGTTTCTATGCTCCAATAGAACTATGTGTTCTTTGGCTATCAAATGTATAAGAAAGTCAAGCCCACCCTCACAGTTTTATATAAAATAAAAGTTTCAAAGTAACCTCGAGTGTGGGGTTTCTTTGACAAGGCATTGAAGTGCAACTTATGTCAAAGATTGAGTTACCGTGGATTGGGGTTACTTTGATTAATTTTGAATTGATATCAATATATGTCTTCAAGCAACATCGCAATTTAAAAAATGGGAGCATCAACTTTTATTAGTCTTTTTATCTTCTAAATGACAATTTAAAATATTTAAAAATAATAAGAAAAAAATAATAATTAGTCATGATCGAAGTTATACTGAGATTGGGGTTACTTTGATACCCCCCGTTTTCTTAGTGCGAATCGGATGTAACCTCATTAAGGAGCATTTTTCCTAAAGAAGAAAAAAGTGGTCAATGGGATGGAAAGTGACAACGATTTTTATTGTTTTGGGGTTACTTTGATCGAGCAAATATTACACCTTTACTTTTCAAAATCAACTTTATTGATAAACGACTGGTATTTTATATTTATTTATGCGGTAACACATCCATAAACTGCGGAACATTAAAAAACTAGCAAAAACAAGTTGTAATACTTATGTCTACCTAGGTATCTAAAACGAGATCACATTAGTTTCATGAGGAACATGTTCAACTTAATCTAGGTCACGTACCAAATCACACTAATTGTACGACAAAAAATATCAAATAACATTTTGTTCTTTTTTTATCTTACAACTTACGACTTACAACAAGATAAAAAACATCAAATAACAATTTGATATTTTTTGTTTACGATTAGTGTGATTTGGTACAGAATTGCAGAATTGCATGATTTTTTAAAAGTGTCACACTGGTATAGCCCCTTAAGGTAGAACGAGCGCGCGCTGTTGATTTCCATAGATTTTGTTCGAATTTTAACCAAACATTGTTCACATCTATTTAGATTGGGTCTAGGGACTATTTAGATTGGGAGATAGTGGATTTAAATATTGCAACTTTTAACACTTCAGAGGCTGCATTGAACTTTAAACAGAATCATTTTCCGTAAAAAACATTTGTCCCCTGTAATAAGAAGACATATGGCAACACCGCATCGTTCCCGTATCCAATGACGTAAGTTTGCGCGGCACATTTAAAATAATACTGCAACACAAATTTTTATTCGAAAGTAATTTTTAATCGAGCAAAGTTTTTAATTAGTTATGAATCAACCAACACTTTCACTTGTTAATGAAGATAAAATGAACAATATAAAATATTAATATTTATAACGCAAATATTTTTTTATGGTAAAAGTTCTCAACTTTAGGAACACGATAGTTTTTTTTCTCAGAATATTGAACAATACTCTTCTGCGGTGTTGCCATACGTCTTCTTATTGTAGGGGACAAATATTTTTTACGGAGATTTATTCTGTCTTTACTGAGCGTTTTTAGCAAAACTCAAAAGTAAAGGTAATCCAAACTTTTTTCACTCTTCCCCTAACTAGTTTGCTATCTAAACATAATTTTTTTCAAAGTTTATAAACACAATAGAATGTTGCGACGAATTATGTGACCTGACTTTCGGTCAATGCGGACCCTGCAGTGTTAAAAGTTGCTATGTTAAAACCCATTATCTCGCAATCTAAATAATAGACTGTTTTGAAATTTCACTGAAACATGCATAATGATATAAACAATGTCTGCTTAAAATTTGAACAAAATCTATCGAAATCAAAAGATCCTACCACATTCTCACGGGGATTTGGTCAGGATACATTGGCAATCCAAGAAGATTCCGCGATGTTTCCTGATTCACGTCGTTTGAATTTGTTTTTATTTGAAATTCTCAACCGGAATTCATTGGATCTTCAAAAAAAAAATCCTTTCGTGATTCCGTGCACAAATTGGTTAGGAAATCCCAATATGCCCCCATTTCTATAGGGATTCGTCAGAGGCACCACATATAGGGTCTCCTCATTGGGATTCAATTGAACTCTGCACTGTTCTCCGATGAACGCCATTTGAGAGTTCTTGCCACGTTCGAATCGAAATATATGAGAAGTCACGAGAAAAAACTCGGCGTGTTGAAACATAACCTGCACACCTCGTGAGCGTTTAAGTGTGAGGTGATATTATACCAAAGTGCAGTAAAATGAATAACAAGCGATAATTACAGTAGATTTTCAGTGATGTGATTCAAATCGATTTTTAAGATATATTTTTTAAGCGATTTATACGTTTTTAAGATAAGATTTGGACTTTTGGAAAATGCACTCATTTTGTATATCTATACAGGGTGTTAGGAAGGTTGATGCAAAGCCTTAAGGGGGTGGTAGGTCACCTCGTTAGGAACATATCTAACCTAGTTTACCTTAGTCCAAAGTCTAAGGATTTCGAGTAAGTATAATTTTTGGAAAAATTCCCAAAATAAGGTACAAACTCGTTTACCCCTTGTGTTAAGGGGCTATACCAGTGTGACACTTTAAAAAAATCGATTTTTTTGCCTTTTTTGACAGTTTATACTTTCAAGAATATCATTGTCATTTATATCAATATGGTTTTATCTTTAAACAATCGATAGTTAAATCTTTAAAATCGTTTTTCTCGAAATGAGATTTTTCAAATTCGCTGAAATTTGAACTGAGTACTCTTGAATATATTTACTCTACAATGACGTAGGATATTTTTGATTGGATGAAAATTGACGATTTGGCATTGAAAAATACGAACATTCTATAGGCAAGAAAACAGACTTTTTTCATAACTACGCCATTTTGTTATATTTTGATATTTTTCGCAAATCCTACGTCATTCTACAGGAAATACCTTCCAATTTAACGACATTTTTTCCTTTTTCGGTTTCAGCTACTCAATCGGCCGGAATGATGTCAGCAGTGGAGGAACTTTTTTTTCGCGCCTTCGAAGGCGGCGCATAAGTCACTTGGATCTCAATATTTTTCTATGAAAAAAATATGTAATATAGGTCAAATATAGCCAAATATATTCTTAATTTTCCGAAACATTTAATTGAGTACTTTCTTCCGAAAAATTCCCGAAAATCACCCAAATTTTCAACGTTCACACTGGTATAGCCCCTTAATGCTATTCTAAAAAAATAGCATTAACATAAGAGGTATTTTTTGACAAGTTTTTAATTTTTCAACACGTCCCATTTAGTTAGTTTGTAGGAAATTTTCCAAAAATCATACTCACCATGATAACTCAAAATCTTTAGACTTTGGACGAAGGTAACCTAGGTTACAGATGTCCCTAACGAGGTGACCTATGCAATGGGATCCACCAAGAATCGTATCGGATTCTGTTTGATAATGTGCGAATCCTGATGGATTCAAATTGGATTCGTACATTGGATTCCAATGGCGAATCCCGATTAGGATCCAATGTACGAGCATGACGTTTCAGTACATAAATCCAATGCGATGATCCATTGGATCCCTGTCAGGGAATGAGACCAAGGATAAACACTTTAGTATAGGAATCCAATTGCATTCCCGGGCCGGGTTGAAATTTCGAACTTTGTATGCTCCGACGGTTAGAAATTCCGCATTTCCATGTTTCGAAATTCAAGATGGGACCGGGTTGAAATTCCGAAAATTTTCAATAAATCGACGAATTATTTGGAAAACTTTTTTTTATTAAGTGATTTTGCATCAATTTTAAAATTTGTCTATACAATGTTATACGTTCTACATAATGTACAGTTAACTTTATGGACTTTCGCTGGCATGATCTTGACATGGGGGCCGGGTTCAAATTCCGAACTTTGAATGCGCTGACGGTTACAAATTCCTAATTTTGATGTTCCGAAATTACAAGGTTCGTCAAGAACATGCCAACGAAAGTCTACGCAGTCGATTGTAAATTATGTAGAGCGTATAACATTGTCTAGACAAATTTCAAAATTGACGTAAAATCACTTCATACGGGGTTAGGCCACTCTAGAGGTCAAAAAAATTGGCTTTTTTGGATTTTTTTTCAGAAAAACTACAAAATGAATCGAGACTGTAAAAAAGGGTTTATCATACATATCATACATATCAGTGACTGTATGCAATAATTTTTTTGAAGCGATTAATTTCAAAATAGCGACTGTGCAGTGTTTATCTCAAAACTCAATTTTTTAAGTTGGCCGGAAACATAACTCAGACACATATATGTATGATAAACACCCTTTTTTGTAATCTCGACTTATTTCGTAGTTTTTTGGAAAAAAATCCCCAAAAAGCCTATTTTTTCGGCTTCTAGAGTGGCCTAAGGCCTTAATAAAATTTTTAATAAGACCTTACAAATTATTTTATTAAGGCCTAAGGCCTTAATAAAAGTTTTACAATTTATTGAAAACTTTGAAACTTTGAAAACTTCAATTATCCATCCAACCATAGCCGAATTATTTTCACGGTGTTCAGATTTTCGGAGTTTTGGTCTTTCGTGTAAAATTCTTCCGGAGTTTTGATCTTTCGGGTTAGTATTCTTTCGGAGTTTTGGACGTTCTGATAATTCAAAGCTCGGAATTTCAACCCGACCCCTGGATTCCTACAATGTCTGCACGGGCGATATATAGTCGACCCCATATTCTTCTGATTCTCCGGTGCACAGATCCTTTACTCAAGTATCTCCACCAAGTTCCGAGAAGTAGTGGCCTTCCGCTCTCTGGTACCGCCAGCCGGTGCACGGCTGCGCAGTCACCGCTCCGAGTATCGGCCATGCACAATGCTGCTTCTCGAAGGACCCCTGAAGCCAAAGCCCGACATCCACCACCTTCATTTTTAATATAAACAACATAACATAGCCAACGCATACGGATAGATACCTCCAGGCTACGTCCCATCACCACCCTTCCCAAAAACAGTCGGTCATAAGCTCTCTGGTCTACAGAGCTCTAGCGATCTCCGAACCAGACTCCCTGGAGGTTGAACTAGAACACCTACGAAAAGCTTTAGGAGACAATGGCTACAAGCCAGGCAACATCGAAAGAACGATCAAAAATCTAAAAAGAAAAATAGCTGATCCGAAAACGGTTACAGCACCTAATGGGGAGAATGAAGGACAAATAACCGCAACAACTTCCCTTCCATACCTTCAGGGCATAACCGATCGCATAGGCAGGGTCCTTGGAAAACATAACGTGCGAGTCATCTTCAAACCTCAGAAGAAACTAGCACAATTGATTCCGAGTGCAAAAGACCAAAGACCACCATTAAGTGCACCAGGAGTATACAAGATACCCTGCTCATGCGGTAAAGTGTACATAGGAGAAACCGGGAGGAAGATCAGTACACGGATCAAAGATACACCAACGGTGTATCAAATATGGCCATATTACACAATCAGCGCTGGCCGAACATTGAATGGAGACTGGTCATGCCATCCAGTTCGACACAGCCCAAAGTCTGGCCCCATCAAACAGCTATTTTTCCAGGAAACACCGAGAAGGCTTGGAAATCCGAAAACATCCGGACAATCTAAACAGAGGTGGAGGATATCACGTCAATCCTATTTGGCACACCGTCCTCCCGGTTTTTTAATTCACCAGCTGATCAATTAAAACATCTGATTGGCTGGTGCAGCGATCTGGAACGATGACTGCAACTATATAAGGAATACCTGAGACACGAGAGCTTCAGTATCGGAGCTCTCAGCCCTGATGATGCAGACTGTACGTTTGCGAAACGTCGGCACAACGCTGATCCTCAACACGGCCTCCATCCGGAAGCCACATACTCTTCTCATTACATAAAGAGCCGTGAAAGCCTTAAAACTAAAATATAACATATCATTCAGGTTTTCATAATAAATTACCATATATATACATGTATTATACTGCATATATGTATAGTCTGAAGTTTCACGAGGTATCCATCGGATTCTCTTCGGCCAATGGATACCTCATCCTTCTTTTCTGCCTACGTGAAAAAAGCAAAAATGGAAGAGAGAAAGAGAGAGAGAGAGAACGGGCGAGCGAGAAAGCTGAGCGTATACAAGTACATACGAAAAGAGGAAAGCTCAGTCGCTCTCCTCCTCTTGTTCGTGTAGATCGAGCATAGGATCCCTTTTCATCCGCGCGCGTCCAAAAGCATAGATACAATAAATGGCGTCAAGATCTGCGTCGCCACGAACTGGCGCGCCGGTTGTCGCCGGAATATCTCTGCCCCCTTTTGGACCAACCCTTACAAATAGGGGTTGCTCATCCGCCACGCGACCAGTCAAAGCGCGGCATACGCGGCCACTGCACTTGTGCACGTGATTCTTCATACTCGTCATTGCAACTTGTTATCCCTACAAACAACCAAGTTACACCAACCGCAATCGCGCCGAGGCCTCGAACGTATTTAACCCTATTTTTCATCGTCTTATCTCAAGTTGCACTCTTCGTTGGCAAAGTGTGTGATCATCGAGAACAATCGAGATCTCATCTACGATGCGATGGCGTGATCGAGGATCGTTTGGGAAAGTTCAGAATTCATTTGCAACTCGGCTACCTTTGCGCTCTGCTTTTGTGTCACAAATTGAAAAATTGTGCCACTGGCCCGCGTGAAGGGGTAGAGAGTGCTTTGCTTCAGAAAATCTCTGGAAGTAAGTATACTACGCGTTGGGCTTGCATTATCCGTTCATTTTTCGTATCCGGATAATACACTGAAAGAAAAGTCCATGGTATTTACAACAAACGCACGTGGTAAAAGAGAGAATGGTAAAATTCGTTATAGTTTATTGACTGTAAGGGAAAAGTATACCTAAACATGATCAATTAATATACAATTTTATATACAACATACTTTATATATAATAATAAACGATTGTATATTATTATCATTTATAGGATTTTATATTTGTTATGCATATATATTATATACAGATTTATCTATATGAATAGGAAATATAAAATCCTATAAATGACAATAATATACAATCGTATATTATTATATATGAAGCATGCTGTATATTAAATTGTATATTAATTGATCATATGTAATTGGATAGGAAAATTGGCCCGATAAAATTTTCTATATATTCATATGCTATCATACATAACTGTATATTAGTATATACAATTGTATACGTTTATATACAAATATATAAAATTATGTCGGGCCAATTTTTGTATACAATTGTATACGATCAATTAATATACAATTATATATGATTATATATATTCATTTTTACTCGGGTATAGATACGGTTAATTCAGTGCTATAACAAATACGCGAACAAATACTAAACCCGAGTAAAAATTAATATATATATATATAAACATATATAATTGTATATTAATTGATCATATTCAATTGTATACAAAAATTGGCCCGATAGAATTTTATATATTTATATATAAACGTATACAATTGTATATACTAATATACTAGTATAATATATTAGTATATACAATTGTATACGTTTATGTATAAATATATAAAATTCTATCGTGCCAATTTATGTATACAATTGTATGTGATCAATTAATGTACAATTATATATGTGTATATATATTCATTTTTACTCGGATTTCTATTCTATAATTCAACGTTTCAATGTGAAATACGTTGATATGTTTTGTCATGTAGAAAAAAAGCTATTGTGACACATATTATACCGGTCGAAGAAAGCGATGACATTTTGTTAGTAAAATATCGAGAAAAAAGTAATATTAATCAACTGATCAGATTTGGAAATTATCTCTGTAAGAAACCCAATAATTGTAATCAAATTTGGTAAATATATTGCATCAATACATAATTTGTTAACTTTTAATAAACAATCTTTTGATTTACCTGCTTCCATACGCGAATAAAAGCAAAGAAAACTTTTTCTATATCTAATCATATATGAAGCCATATAAAGATATATACAATTATATGCATTTCAAAAGAAAATAAAAGCACTCACATACAGCCATATACAATAAATTTTTCACGTATATATATAATTATGCACAACACTATATTGAATTATACATAACTGTATATAATATTATATCTAATTATATAAACCGTAAATAAAAGTTTCACGTATATATATAATTATATACAACACTATATTGAATTATATATAACTGTATATGATATTATATCTAATTATATAAACTCCCTATAAAAATAGTATCTCCATATATCATTATATGTTTAATACAGAACTATGTATAATTTTATCAAATCAAATTTGATGGAAGTACATTTATATCGGATTATATATACGAATGTATAGAGTTATATGCAATTATATATAAAACTATATATATAGATATATATGATTGTAAATCATTTGTATATAATTGTATCTAAGTATATGCAATCATTTTTGCTCGGGAATGTTGTATGCTGTACGTTAAGTTTTGTTAAATCAAACTTCTACTATTTTTTTCAAGTTTGTACAACTCATATGGTTAATATTAACGTTCCCCGAGTACAATTTGTTAGAAGACCTTACGAAAAGTGATTATACGAAAACAATTATAGTAAAGTTCACTTATAGCTAAGACGTAAATCATTTGCAGATCGAGTAACCGCAGCTTAATAGTTTAGAGAACTCCGCATGTCTCACAAACTGTTACATAGTAGGTATGTTGCATTGCACAAAGGATATCAGCTCAACACTTCTTCTTGTAGCTCACCTTCGGTTCTTGTAGGACACACTTTACTATGCATTTAGCGGGTCGTATCATATAATATGGTATAAATCACCATTATATGGTACAAAACTATTGCGAAGCGCCAAAAATCCATTTAAACAGTGATTTATATTATAAAAAAGAAATCTGTGCAAAATTTCACCGAAATCGCAGGTAACGGCTATTCGGAAGTACAGCCGGAATTACTTTTGTCTGTTGTGCCATGTCTGTGCTAAAGATGACAAAAGTACTCGGTAGCGTAGTGCAGTGTGCGTAGGATAGGCAGAAGGTAGGCAGTCGGGTTAAAGGTTCTTTTCCGATTAGGCGAAATATTTTTTCTTCGAAACAAATCATTACAGGAGGTCAGGGAATGGCGAATTATAATGAAAAATCATCGAGGTAGATCTCTCAGTTGCGTATTTTATTTTATTTTGGATTTATGAAATATTCTATGCATTTAGCAGACGTTAATATACCAACACTTGAATAACACACCAAATACGCATATAGCAGGTCGTATCTTATAATATGGAACAAGTCACTATAAACATCGTCGCAAATCACAGGAAACATTTTTCATCAGTGTTTATATATTTCAGTTCACTATAAGAAACTTGGAGAAGTACATTTTTTACAGTATCAGGGAATATCCATTTTATGAAAACCTACTATATTATATACAACGAAAAAAAAAATTCATTCATCCATCCAAAATTCCGTTGGTTTACCAAAATTGTATCTTTAAATACGTTCAACTTGATTTTTGATTGGCATAACAAAACAGTATAGTTGAGCCGTAACCAAAGATACATTTAAACTATCTGCTTATTCAGCATGTCTGAGCAACTGCTAAAACAACAAAATTTCGAGACAACAAAATGCATTTTGCACATTCAACGATTCTTTTTTCTCAGTGTAGCATCGAAGAATAAATGTATGTTTGTAAGATCGGTGGTTGCGGTTAACACTGATGGATAATTCATGCAACTGCTAAAATATCCATGAGCAGTACTATACTTTTTGCAGTAACTATAGCTATAAAGTATTATCAACCTCTCAGGGAAATATAAAATGTAGTTAAAATATGGTGAAGAATACCATACATTTCTCTCAGTGTATGGATAGTAGGGACTCTTACTATCCGGATATCTGCATTTTTCGGATAATTTGGTTAATTTTAAACAAAAGAAACAAAGAAAATCCATTATAAAGTAGTTTTATTCATATTTATTGAAATTTAACCAAACTTTTTCTTTATTTACTATAGCTAATGGGATACAAGAACATTTTTAATATTAGGCAATGATCGAGCATAATAGAATGCTACTATTACCATAAACAATTAAAATAAAATATTAACCATTGAAAACAATTAAGTAACTCTTTCCTCTAAAACTTAAACTCATTATCACAGTAATAATGAGATCATAAAAAAACAAAACGAAGTGAAAAACAATCATTAAGTAATAAAATAACAAAACTTCTTTCTTTCAAGATTTAAAAATTAACCATTCTCTCCTCTGAGACAAAAACTAAAAAAAATCATATACTTAAGAGTTATAGTGAGTGAGAACTCAAATCAAATGCACAATTAAAATAGGTATTTTGAACTTAATACACATAGACATACATTCAAATCAACAACTAAACTCGACGAATGACGCATTCGGTTGTTTTTTTTTACCCCGATAATGTGACCTGAAATGGCTTAAACAATCGAGTGAGTCATCTTTCATATTGGTGTTGAAGTTTGCATCGTTGGAACGCAACAAAACTATTTTTTTTTTTAAACTGCCAACAATCTTTTGCCGGATTTTGGCTACAAAAATAAAAAAATGTAGGTCCCTCATTAAAAATCTACAACATCAATTGGCGAGGAAATATTTTCGATAATAATAAAAAATAAGAGAAGGAAAAAAAATGTCGTTGCATTCCAATGATGCAAACTTCAACATCGCCTTTCATAGCCGTTCTTAAGTGGTTGACATGGAGAAGGTAGTGCAGAGGGCTTGGTGGCATACCAACGCTGGTGTCGCGTATCTCACGCACGCATCTTGCAATTCGGACGACATAATATAATAAGCAGTAAGCAACTTGTCAGTCGCGCGACTCGCGCGGGATTTTCTGAATTAATTACTATTGAATGCGTCACGCATAATATTAAAAACAAAGAAAAAACAAGTTTTGAATAATGTTTTTTTTTGTTGATAACTACGTGTATTTAATGCACACAATGTCGAAGTTATTGTTTTACTATAGTTGGTTCCATGTTCAAATTGCAATTTTTTAATGAATTTTATTATCCGGATTAAAAAAAAATTCTACCCGGATTTGAAAAATCGGAGAATTGCAAGCCCTAACTACGCGATTAGGTTCACTCTCCATTTATTTCGACCTGAGTTCGCGACGAGCACTGATTTTTTTTTCGTCCCTTTGAAACGCAACACTTTTGGCGGGACATTCGGTCGCAGCCGCCAATTTTTATCATTCCGCGATTTTTTTTCGATCGGAACTAAATTTCTCAGCTACACCGCAGAGATTCATTTTCGGCGATAAAATTTGCGGAGACTGTTATGAAACATTACATTTTAGACTTCTGAAGTGGAACAGGAAAATCTTCGAACTTTTGGGTGCCCGTTGTTCCTTTTGTCCGTCACGGCCTCATAATCTCTAGAGTCTTGGCCCTATGGTCATGAGATTTTGCGACTGGATGCGTCGAACGGGGATGTCAATATTAGCAAAATCACGCAAAACAAATTCTAAGGTATTTCCTCAATAAGTAATTCAGAAAAACTAATTTTAATAATAATAAGGGCGTCTCAAAATGACCTGACATTTTAAATTGCGCGCCATTTTTGTTGTGGCGAACATAGAGTACTAATCTTTGACAACTGGCATCAGGAAGTATTGAGGTGTAGTCATGGAGAATTACACGATCGTGCAACGCATAGAAATTGTTATTTTTTGCATTGTTACTGCATAGTTGTTGCAGGCGAAGTTTCATGGTCGTGGTATCTCGCGCCGCGGCGATGTGAATTGGCCACCAAGATCGTGCGATTTGACGCCATTGGACTTCTTTCTTTGGGCTTTGCTGAAAGGAAAAGTGTATGCCAATGATCCACAGACGATTCCGGAACTCAAGGAAGCTATTGGACGCACTATTAATGAAATTAGTCCGAAATTGTGGCAAAATGTTATTGAAAATTTCGTCAAAAGAGTGGACGTTTGCAAACAGAGACCATTTATCGGACATTGCGTTCCACACATAACATCCATCTTTGTACCTTATATTAAAATAAAATTATTCGTACTTTTCGAATAAATAACACGTTTTATTAATAAATACAAATGTCAGGTCATTTTGAGATTACCTATAATTATTATTTCTAAGAGAGCTCAAGTTCCGTTTTCTTCTTGGTTGCCTTAGGCCATAGCTGCCTCAACACCTGTTCCTTTCTTAGTTCATTCATCTACTTTGGCTACTGCAGGAGTTTATACATTAATACGTACGTAAAATGGGGACGAAATCAGCCCCTCGCGAAGGTTGCACTGCAAAAAAAATTAATTTCCATAGGATCTATTTAAGTCAAACAGGTTTTTTCTTTGTCTCACGGTCTACTACGATTTTATTTGTTTCAAAGATACTTTTTAATTTGTTTCAGCTATTCTTTTGAAATATTGAATATATTCAAATTGAATAAATAAAGATTCGATTCAAATAAATCTTTATCTGCTTACAATGTACGCTGTAAATCTAAGTGTACTACATGCCTAAAATATTTCATAAATTCAAAATGAAATGAAACACGTCATTGAGAGTTTTATAATCAGGATTTTGTATCGTAATTCGTCATTTCCTGGCCTTCTGAAATGATTTTTTTCGAAGAAAATATTTCATCTATATGGAATCGAACCTAGAACCTACCTACTCACAGCTACGCATGTAGCCCCCATGCTACCGAGGGCTTGTAACATCTTGGTCGCAGATATGGCAATTCCTATAATTATTTGTTGCATCACATAAATTATATCAATTTGTTAATATCATTGTGATGATAAGAGAGTTCTATCGAATAACATGCTATAGATTTTTCAAACATAACCTATATATATATATATAATTCCTCTCTCTCTCCGCCCTCTCTACCCACACCCCTTTGATATGTGTGTTGTCATAAACACAGACCATTAGTTCAATCAGATAGAAAAATGGTTGAATCTACGAAAAGTCCATTTGATTTAAATTTAAAAAATCAAATAAATAAATTTAGTGGAGTCAAAAAAAAAATTCAACAGATGGACCCGACTCCCAGATTTATTAACATGAAATAAAATATTTCTTTATTGGACGATATTAAATAGATTTTGATTTTAATAAATAAACATATTTAAAATAAATAATTCCAATAATGGAATGCAACAGAAAAAATTTGATTCCACGGAAAAATCTAGTTAATTCAAATTTTAAAAAATCAAATAGACACGGTTAGTTAATATCGCTAGAATTTTTCTGTCAGTGTGTCATTGGACTCGTATTTCAAAATGAAACTAAGATTGCATTTGCCATTTCTTCATATCGAAGCCCTTGCGAAATATGAAGCTTCAAAGTGAAGTGCAATGTGCCCTCTCCCTTGCGTTTTGGATAAATTACTTTTGCCCACTTCTATATGTATATACATAAATGGAGCGTTCCAAGAGGACGCAACGTGCCCGCAGGTTCAGCCGAAACGCGATGGGAGGGGAATTTTTGGCAAATTGGCAGGTCTTTGGCTTGTACTTGCGAGACCGCCAAACGGGAAATAAAATATGTTCAAGTGGCGTAGAAGGGAAGAGAGAGAGAGAGAGAGAGAGAGAGAGAGAGAGAGAGAGAGAGAGAGAGAGAGAGAGGGAGAGAGAGAGAGAGACATCGGTTTGGTCAGATCGGACGCGCCGAGCCTATCTCTCGAGGGGCATACATGGAAGAGTGCAGCAGCAGCAGCACCAGCAGCTGCGAGATCGCTCAAGTCCCTGCGTCGGGACGAGAACGGCGCCACAGCACGCTGGCGCCCGTCCACCGGCGCTCCTACGAGCGCGCCAGTGGTTCCCCACTCGTCAAACGAGTCCAATTGATCTTAAGACCGCGCCGAATAAATATATTCCCCTCAAAACGTCGTTCCAACGAAATTTCATTCACACAACCCAAACAAACTCACGAACGAAGCAAAATAGACAAAGAAAGAAAAAAACGAACACGAATTTTCGAGCGAACGGTGCGAACTACTGCGCGGCAACGCGGAGGCTATTTAAATTTATTCATCCGCCAACATCGCAAGCACGCAGGTTATCTTGATTGCGTTTTCGCAGGCGCGTGTGCATACGCGTACACTCGCGTCGTCCGTCATTAGCAGGCTATAAAAAAATCCGAGAATCTATCTGTTAATCAGGTTAGGCGTGTAGCGTGACCTTAACTACCAATGCTATATCGCGTCGTAAAAACAGTAGTGGTGACAGTGGCGCCAACGTGTCGCGGGATGTCACGGTCGCTCGATATTGACATTTTACATTGGAACCCGGTATATGCTCGTTATACGTCGTTTTCGTATTATGTGAGGATAATCGTTAGCGTTCTTATTATAAGTTGGACGAAACGATGACTTATTGTGGGACTACGTTCGTCTAGAGGCTCGACAAAAGTGGCCAAATTCCGAATGTTTTGTTTTCTGGGAAACGGTTGGTGAAAAAGAAACGCATTTTTTTTTTAACGAAGGTACATGTATTGAGAGCCTTTGAAAAAAAGACATAAAAAAATACGGAAAAACATGGCCGCCGGCGGATGATGAAAATTTTTTCGCGACCTTCGGCCGTAGACTCTTTCTAGCTTAAAAGGTTCGTCTGAAATCGGAAAACCTAACGGGTTATTCAAGTTAACAATAAATACGAGTCGTTTACGATGGTTGATTTTTTAAATTAATTTCTTGACAACGTCGCGACGAATTGAAACTCGAACATACAAAATCTATGGAAAGAAGTCGTCATTTTTACGTAACTATTAAAAAATGAAGGTCGTTTTGAGAAACGTGAGATCGTCAACGACCCGTTGGTTACGTGGATTTCGAAGCCAAAAAAAGCATATGTTCGCTATATTTTGGGGCCGCCCATATATTACGTCATTCTAAATTTGGGGGGGGGAGGTTCGTCTGCGGATGACGGTAAATGATGGATGAGGGGGGGGGGGGGGCGTTTCGAAATTGACGTCATTCTTGTGATACCAGTTACTTCAAAATGTACAATAGTATATTGTACAACTAGAGTGGTTTCCCCGCATGAGTGATGACAAATATTTTGCAAGTACCTAATGGTATTAATTATTAAACTCATTATTTATTTATTTATTACATAAGGTTTGTCTATATTATATTCGAGAACTTCAAATAACAGCGTACCTATGAAAATAGTTCGATCGAGCCAAAATGAATATGGGGAGGATACGGAGATATTACCCGTGATCCAGGATTTGCAAGAATGGGTGAAAACTCCGTGGGAGCTATCCAAAGAAAACTAAAGAATAGGGAAGAATAATATTATTATATTAATGAAAATTGCCAAAGTACAAAATAATAAAAGATGATTCTATAACAAAATGTGGGAGCTATCCAAAGAAAACTAAAGAATAGGGAAGAATAATATTATTATATTAATAAACATTGCCAAAGTACAAAATAATAAAAGATGATTCTATAACAAAATGTTTTAATGTTACCCAATTTTTCTCAAATCCCCAAATGTTTTAATTTTCCCAAACTGGTAATGACGTCAATTTTGCGAGAGGGGGGGGGTCATTAGGAAATGACGATAGGATGATTGTAGGGGGGGGGGGGGGGTCGAAAATCAGCAAAAATCGATGACGTAATATATGGATGGCCCCTTTTCAAAAATATAATGTATCATTTATTTTATTCTAAATACTCAGTACGTAAAAGGGCAACGTTTCAACAATATTTACAAAAAATTTCATCCAAAAATTTGGGAAATTCAGCCGTTGGGACTTGGTTTCCGAAGACCCCTAAAAAAGTGTCCTCGTGCTGGTTAAGATAACTCATGGATAGCTTTATCTGAAATTAGAAACCCATTTTTTTCTGTCAGCAGATAAGTATAGCTAGATTTAAAAAAAAATTGAAATTCGAATTTTTGGCAGAGTTGTATGCAAAATCGTTCGAGTTTTGGTACAAGTTACACTACGTATAGCCTTGTAAAATTAGTTGGAATCGAAAAAAAAAAAATTTGTTCAATCACTAGTCAATGCTATTTTGAAGAAGTGTGCAAAATGTCAAGAAGCTCGGTGCATTAGTCGATGAGAAATCGTGTCCACCGACTTCAAAAATGGTGTTTTAAGAAAAATGCGATATACCTGCGTCGCTCCCGGACGTTTTTTTCCAACGGGGGGAATTCCCAAATGCTCTCTCTCTCTCTCCTAGACTTTTACTTCGATTGACTTAAGGGGTTAGGCCACTCTGGAGGCCAAAAAATAGGCTTTTGGGTTTTTTTTCAGAAAAACTACAAAATAAATCGAGATTACAAAAAAGGGTGTTTATCATACATATCAGTGACTGTATACAATTTTTTTTTTTGAAGCAATTCATTTCAAAATTCCGGCTGTGCAGCGTTTATCTCAAAACTGCATTTCTTAAGTTGGCCGGAACCATAACTCAGACAATTTTCAACCGATTCACTTTAAATGTTGAATATATCTTGAAAAATACATTGTCTAAGGAAGGACGTAGGATTTTTTTTATATTGCATAGTTCATTTGTTATTAACTATTTTTAGGCAAATTTTTGGAAAGTGAAAAATTTGCTTAAAAAATCGTCAGATAATTGTTAATAACAAATGAACTATGCAATATAAAAAAAATCCTATATACTTCCATAGACAATGTATTTTTCGAGATATATTCAACATTTCAAGTGAATCGGTTGAAAATTGTCTGCGTTATGTTTCCGGCCAACATAAAAAATGCAGTTTTGAGATAAACGCTGCAAAGCCGCCGTTTTGAAATTAATCGCTTCAAATAAATTATTGTATGCAGTCACTGATATGTATGATAAACACCCTTTTTCGTAATCTCGATTTATTTTGTAGTTTTTCTGAGAACAAAAAATCCCCAAAAAGCCTATTTTTCGGCTTCTAGAGTGGCCTAAGGCCTTAACCCTAACACGCTACACTTATTTTTTCGGGACATACTTGCCACACTCGGGTTTATGGCACCCCATTCAGATTTTCAATAATAACTACGAGTAAAATAGTCGTATTTCGATGGCTTTTTTAAAAATCGATAGTCAATTAGTCGAGGGATCTGTCAATGAATTTACCGAATCGTTAAAATTAATAACTTCTGAGATATCCTCGTTTAAAAAATATTGTCCCTCGCGAAAAGCGAAAAAAAATAATTTTACGAGTTTTGTTCGGGTTTTATAGACCCCAGTGAGGCATGCGAGGGTTAAAACTTTGAAAGAATATTGTACTGTTAGATGATAACATTTTTTTTCAATGGATTTCTTGAAATTTTCAAACCCACGTAACCCCTTAAATGTTTCTCGTCGTATCTCTTGTAAATTCGGAAACAATGCATCAAGTGGTTCTCGAGAGATCATGTCCGCCGAGTTTGAAAACAGTGTTTCGAGGACAAAGCGTTCAAGGTTTGAATTCTGGTGCTGCTGCCGCTCGCCTGGCCGACTGTTAGACGCTGTAGCTCATACAATGTTAGGAATATTCAGGCAATATAGCTAAACGGTGATACTATAGAATAAAAATATTTTGGGAAAATGCAATTTTTAAGCGTACCTAGGTAGAGGCAGCCCGTTAATTAACAAGTTTAAACTTTTCGCACGTTAATATATTCGTTGCAACGCACGGTGATTATTTGAACATCGACCTTTTTTCTACATTTTGCAAGACGAAAGGTTCATCTTTTTAACCATTATTTTATTCGCGATAATACGAGAAGATTATTCGTGCACCTAAATAATATTGAAAGTTTTTAGTATAGTATAGGGCAACTGAAAATGAACTGACATATAAATTTATTAATAAAACGTATTATTTACTTGAAAAGTGCGAATATTTTCATTTTAAGGCCTTAGGCCACAGTAACGGGTATAAAATCATGTGCAAATTTTATAATTTTGTTTCGTATGAAAACGTGATTCGCTCGTAAAATTAATTACACATCTATTTAGTATGAATATCAAGCTGTTGGAAAATATATATTTCTTTTCGATGTACAAAATGGCCGACTACTCGATACTTCTCGAAATAGCTTTTTTCCAATTGGCGTGACAAATAACTTCAACAATTTTCACTCGATTAACTTCAAATTTAAAAGTCATGTTCCTAATTGCATTTCGCAGAGAAGTACGTACGGAATTTCTGATAAATCGAAAACTTTTCATTTTATGAGCAGTCATAACAAAATTTTTAACTGAAAATTCATTTCTTAGGTTCAAATACCTACAACTTTGGTATAAAACAATATTTTTTAAATTCCGCGCGTACTTCTCTAGGTATTCTAATGTAGATTGACGACAATTTTTGTTTACTGTCCTAGGTAAAAAATTGTGGATGCTCAATATCACGCCGCTGCGCGCCTAAAAGAAAGATAACGAAAATATCAGTAGTCGGCCATTTTGTAGATCGAAAACAAAAAAAAATATTTTCTAACAGCTTGATATTCATACTAAATATATGTGTAATTAATTTTATGAGTGAATCACTTTGTCAAACGAAAAAATGGTTAAATTCGAAATGTTCAATAACATTTTAGCATAATTGCGGACTAATTTCATTAATGTCGCGTCCAATTGCTTCCTTGAACTCCGGAATGGTCCGTGGATCATTGGCATACACTTTTCCTTTCAGAAAACCCCAAAGAAAAAAGTCCAATGGCGTCAAATCGGTCGATCTAGGTGGCCAATACACATCGCCACGGTGCGAGACAGCACGACCATGAAACTTCGCCTGCAATAACTATGCAGTATAACAATGCAGCAAATACCAATTTCTATGCGTTGCTCGATCGTGTAATTCTCCATGACTAAACCTCAATACTTCCTGATGCCAGTTGTCAAAGATTAAGGTAATCCTATCGCCAGGCTTCGATCCATAGGATTATCATAATTTTTTTTTTGAACTTCACTAAATATATTAATAATCGCCTCCGTAAAATTTCAGGGTCGGTTATCGACCTAATTACAGAGAAAGAAAATATCGAAATTGTGTATTTTTTCGAAGGAGTTCCGAGAAGACATGCAAAAACCCAATTTCCGGTCGCTACAAAAGTGTATATAATAGTGGGAATCCGTCAGATTCTTGAGGCCTTACCCCCATTTGTAGCGCGAAAAAGGGCCTTTTTCATGAATTTTTTTTAAAGAAAACTGCAAAACTTTTTTAATCGATCAATATACCATCTTAAAGAACACATCTTGAAGAACTTTCAGTAATTTTTTTATTGAAAAATATTACATTGTTTAGTGGCAAATGGCCGTCAATGAAATAATGTTTTTATATGCACGGTTTGCGGTGACCAACATTGCGGCGAAGTGGATCATCTGAAGAAAAAAAATGCGGATGGATTTAGTCAAATATAAGTATAAACTAGTCTTTAATCGAAGGATTTTAAAAAATATTCTTTTTTCACAAAATGGCGGACAGTCAAAGTTAATGGTTCGATTTTTTTCGAAAAAAAAAATCGAACGATTAAAGACTACATTTTTATGTATTAAATAAGCCTGCAAAATTTCAAGAAGATCGGTTCATTAGTGTTCGAGTAATCTTGGTCACTGACTTCAGAAATGCCATTTTGAGAAAAACGCGTTTAAAGTTTCAATTAGCCGGTCGTTTACACAACGGATTCTTCTCTTTCAACGCTCATATCTCCGTCAATTTTGTTCGGATCGACTTGAAATTTTCAGGACATATTCTCAGGTACTTATACTTCAAAAAAATGCAATAAAAAAAATCTATTTTTTCAAAATCGCAAGTGGGGGTAACCCCTTAAATATAATCAGATTTACATACTTAACACTTGTAGTAATTCAATGCTCTCAGAAAAAATTACACTTATTGACCTAATTTTTACGTAATATCAAGTTTAATTTGAACTTCCGGTATTGGATTTATTACCACTTGCTACGATAACGAGACGTGACAGCAAGCACAGCTGACTGTAGCCTTAACCTCATCTCACTCATTCGAATGCCTACACATATTTCATTTTTAACCGACATATTTAGCCGACACAAATTTTCCACGCTTTTGGCCAGTCGTGGCCCGAATACAATGCTTTATATTTCCCGCACCTGACATTGTTTTGACAGATCGACGTTGAAAAGCATGGAGGTTAAACTCGCCTGGTGGCGTAAAAAAAGACGGAGATAGAACCAATGTTGCCAAATATCAAACCTAGAAATACTGCGCGAATCATTGGAATAACTATTTTTTCATTTTTCTAATTAAATATGAACATTCATTAAACAGTTTATACATGGAACATTTTAGTTACTACCAATTATTTTTTTGCATACGTCAAAAATATATATTTTACAAGTCTCTAGTATGATCAGTGCTATGACTAGTGTGAAGGGATAGGATTACCTTAAGGGGTAAGGCCACTGTAAATTTTTTGAAAAATCGATTTTTTTTTATTGGCTTAAAAAATAGTTTAAACCCTCTAGAATAAGAAAAAAAGGTCCTGTGCGACCCAAACAAACCCAAACAAACCCAAACAAACTATTCGCAAAACTTTAAACGCGTTTTTCTCGAAACATGGTTTTTCAAAATGGCACGCAGCATAACTCGAACAATTTTCATTTTTTTTACTTGAAATTTTAACCAGATGTGAACATTTACATTATCTTGAGAATGTCGATCGGAATTTTCAAGAACTTTATTTATTGATTTTTTATTAACAAAAAACTTGCCGTTTTTTTCGTCAAAAATCAATTTTTTTTTTCAAACGCACGCCAAATCCACAAAAATTGATACTTTTTAAAATCCGATCGACATTCTCTAGCTATAGCCCTCTAGATTAATGGTTTTTTTTTTTGTTCTAGATTCAAAAGTGCACCAGTGGTGCTGCGTGCCGCGGAGCCCTGGAAGCAAAACATGTCCCGGGAAGATAGCTGTGGAACCGCCATTTTGTTTTTTTTTACTGTAAAAAAATTTTATAATAAAGTTTAATGTATGCCCGATAACACCATTAAAAGTTTTTTTTCAAATACCTTCAATTTCGGGAGCAAAAAATTAGTGAAAAAACCTTTTTTTTTGGGCCGTTACAGTGGCCTTACCCCTTAAGACGACTCTGCACGCGCCGGAAGTTAGGTTAGATTAGCGAAGTGCCAGAAGGAAGTGATAAGAAAGAATTCAATTAAGAACGGGTCATCCGTAAAAACCTGCGAGGGTACACGTTGAAAATCAGAAATATAAATTTCAAAAATGTTTCCGCAATTCTCAAAATCATATTCAATATGAAAATTCAACCAAGCATTTTAAATATAACGACGTTCTGTAACTACATTAAGATATTTTTTTCGCGAAGGGCCGTATTTTGTGGAGTCATGAATCATGTTGAATCATTGGTTCAATTGCAGTGGCATTTGTTAAAAATAAGTCACAAATAATTATGATACCCAACGATAATCTATAATAAAAAAATTCGCGCAAATTTAGTAGAACTAGACATTCTTACATTTTCTCTGAAAAGCCGCGGCTGCAAAAATTCTTCTGCTAGTGACATTTTTCCAATTCGTATCATTAATAATTTCCTCTAACATTCGATGACCCCCTTTTTTATTGTCGTTACGGAATCTACATTTTTTACACGCGTAAGCAGTTAACGTCCGACATCTAGAGTTATTTAATGTATCAATTATTAAATAGAACTCATTCTCCATAAAGCGCCGCATAAATGAGACGATTTCACAGTCGTAATTTTTCGATAAAAATTCAGTAACTCAGCTTTAAATTTTACCAGTATACTGGGTTTTTATTATATTATTTCCATTGCAGACGAAAATCAGTTCAGGAGCCAGTCCACTTTGGAGCCACGAAAAAGGCTATTTTCGCGATTTTTTTTGAGGATTTTATCAAAGATATGATAAAAGTTGTTGCGCTTGATAAATAGTCTTGAAGTACATAAACAAAAAATTCAATTCATTTTTATTCATTTTTAAGCACAAAAACTATAGTTTAACGTAACGCCTCAAAAATAGGTGGGCTAGGTAGCTCCATCACAACTCGGCAACGGCTTGTCTGAAACCAAAAAATCAAAATCCATTAGATTCATTACGACACCAGCTACAAAATGACCCTCGGATATAAAGTCTTATAAAAAAATAAAGAAATGGCAGATGAAAAACGAAAAAAGTAAAAAAACGCGTTTTTTCGCTGTTTTTCGTAAAAAAAAAGAGTAAAAATCAAAATTTTAAAACCATCGAGGGTCATCTTGTTGCGAATCATATTTACAGTATGTGGTTCAAATTTCAAGAGAATCGGTTCATTAGTTTTAAAGATACGATGGAGCTAGATTTTGAAAACGTTGTTTCGAGAAAAACCCGTTTGAAGTACTATGAAAAACTCTCACCTAAACTCAATCGGCAATTCCTGCACCGTACAAAATCCCTTCTGATTGCTCATCATCGTCGATTTTTTCGAGTCTTGCTTGCTTTCGATTTTTTGAAATTTTCAAAGTGGTCTGGCCCCTTAATCGTTAAATATTCGGGTTCGTAAACGAAATACCTTAATTACCGAATCAATCGATAATTTGATCAATAATCAATGTCCGCGAAGAAATATTAAATTCGACGCGTCGAATTTTGTTGACCATCGAGCAGACACGTCAGTGGCAGGGCACGTTATTTTGTAACGTCTGGGATGTCTAGACTACAGACGGCTGGCCCCGTTTTGGGTCCGCTCGGAACTCATTTCTTTCCATATTAATACCTATCGTTTTACGAACGAACCGATGCCGTCCCGCGTGTACGTGCGAGCAGAAAACGTGCCCCGGAGGATCGTGGCAGCCCCCCCCCCCCCCCCCCGCCAAGCAAGACAGCGAGGAAGAGAAGAACAGCGAAGGGGGAAGCATGAATTGGGGGTGGGGGGCAGCCAGACGCGCAGATTTCTGTCAGTCCGCGTTTCTCTACGTTAACAATGCGGGGCGACGAATATGTGCAAGTGTGAGGTCAAACTGGAAGCACCCCACCCCCCTCATCCCGTCGAGGACGCCCGACGACGAGACGCCGTCGACGATGAATCAGATTCGTCGTTGAAAAACAATTGTCCAAGCAGCATACATACCGACTGCTTTTCTTTTATCTTTTTTTTTCATTCCCTTGTATTTTTTCGCCTTTTTTCCCTCTTTTTCAAAGTGCCTTTCTGCCCATTTACGCGTTTGTCGCGACACTACCCAAAACGGTAATCGTATACGTTTTTTTCTTTTCTTCAAACGCGTTAAGAAACTCGCGTAACTGTTCCAATTTGGTGCAGTTACACTTGTAGAGCTCTCAACCCCCCCCCCCTTCTCCCTCCGCCTGTAACGTGACGAACCATACCTATAATTGTCCTCCAGCAATTGGAAACTCATTGGCACTGACACACAATACGAAAACGGTGAGAAACGCGTGATTTTCCCGACTATTTCGAAACTCAAGGTTTTATTTGAAAGAGAACACGATCCACCGTGCGAAATTATTTTCGCGAGGTGAAAAGAGAAATTGTAATCTCGGCACGGTATAAAGATGCCAGGTTTTCATCGCTGATAATAACGTGGCATCTTTACTGAGGCTTGCAATAGTAGCGTAGGCGAAACGTGGATGAAAAAATTGCCAACTGGGTTCGGTACAGGTTTTTCACGGTTTCTCTGCGCCTTTGTGCAAATTCTTGACAGCGGTGCATCGAACAACGAGTGGATGTGAGCGACACTGGGGGTTTTTGAGGAACTGGAAATAGTAAAGGGGGAAACGTAGGCGGCAAAAGTGCAAGGATGGGATCGTAACAGGCCGGAAGGAGCATGGGATAGATAATTAGAAAATACGACATAATAATAATAATTTAATAAAAATATTTGAAATAATAAAAATATTTGAAATAATAAAAATATTTGAAATAATAAAACATTTGAAATAATGAAAAAAAGAAAAATATTTTTATTTTTTATTTTCTTAGTTCCAACGTTTATCATTGCGGGTTTTTAAGTATTAAGGCAAGGGTACCAATGCTCGGACGGTTAAGGCACTACACCACGGTTCGTGCGCGGTACGAGGTCGTATTTTTCGTAATTATTTTCAAGCAAACGATGAATTTTTTTAATTAATACTCATAGTCAATATGAACATATAGAAGACTGTATACAAATTTTTGTACTCGAATCTAAAGTATAGTTTGCGGTGTACGCTGCTTCCAAGAGGACACTCCGACGAAATTGCTGCTCGGCGGTTGACAGCGATTAAGCCATACGGTTTATTCGAAAAATAAAATAAAAATCTATTTAGAAACTAGACTTATAGGTTTACAGCATCACGTAGGGGAATTTCGACATGTAAAAAAAAACAGGCGGACCAACGAATTTTATTTTCGATTTTCATGGAAAATTTTCATCGTGCGTAAAAAAAATAGAAGGGGACCTTTTATAAAAAAAAAAAATCCCTACGTGGTGCCATAGAGGCTGGATTTTCGAACAGTTTAAGACTCGGCGCATGCAAATCGGATGAATAGTTTTTATAATATGTCGTCAATCAGGCTGAAAAACATAGTTTCGAGAAAAACGCGTTCAAAGCCGCACATCTGCAGCTCGGCGCGGTCGTGCGCTTCGAACGGTTTAACATAAAATGCTGCATCTCCGCCAAATTTACAAATTTCTTTTAAAAAATTGGTTAGAGCATTCTGAACAAATGTATCGTTTAGAAAATAAAAATAAAAAGGCCAAAGGTAAGTAGGGAAAAATTGCCCCCGCATTTTTCCAGCGAAATTTGGAGTATATTCTGAGGTATAAAAAAAAACAAATTTTCTGAAAATTTCATGCCCGTCAACGCAATGGTTTTAGAAAAATGAATTTTTTTTAAATATAAAAAAAAAAAAAAATTCCGGAAACGGTACAGTGGATCGATTTGATTTTTTTTGGTACTTGTTCCGATCAAACGTGTTACGAAATAAAATTATAGAACATCTTGCGAAAGATTAAGGATTGAAAAAAAAATAATGTTCCTTGTTTTATTATTTTTTACTATAATCCACTTGGGGTACAATAGCGAAAATGTTTTCATATAATCTTTGGGCCCCTTATTGGATTATATATTTTTTTCAAAATGATCGGTTTGGTACGCCACAGTGAAAAAGAAACACACTTTATTGATATATTTTAGTTATATAGATATATAACTAAAATATATCAATAAAGTCTGTTTCTTTTTTTTCACTGTGGCGTACCAAACCGATCATTTTTAAAAAATTATATAATCTAATAAGGTGCCCAAAGATTATATGAAAAAAAAATTCGTTATCGTACCCCAAGTGGATTATAGTAAAAAAATTAAACAAGGAACATTATTTTTTTAAGCCTTAATCTTTCGCAAGATGTTCTATAATTTTATTTCGTAACACATTTGATCGTAAAAAGTACGAAAAAAAATCGAATCGATCCACTGAAGCGTTTCCGGATTTTTTTTCTTAATTTAAAAAAAATTCATTTTTCCAAAACCATCGCGTTGACGGGGATGAAATTTTCAGAATTTTTTTTTTTTTTTTATACCTCAGAATATACTCCTAATTTCGCTGGAGAAAATGCGGGGGCAATTTTTCCCTACTTACCCGGCAATGGCCTTTAGCGTCTTTAGCGTGGTTTGGTGTCTTAAGGGCGTCCCTAGATTATAGGATTTATTACTCATTTAAGGACCGCTTATTAAAATAAAATGACTGGAACTGACGTCAAGCTCATAAGTTCTAGTTTTCAAAAAACGTGCATTAACTGTTGGAAAGTTGAATATGTTAATGTTTATGCATTTAAATGTTGAATAGCAAACAAATGTGCCGATTTTCGGACAGCCGTTAGCGTTATGTCCCTGTGTTCGGACACTATCATGTCCCAATTTTCCGAAACGTCCCTATAACCGACCATTATGAGGTCCTAGTTTTCGGACATTAAGAAAATTAATTATTAATTATAGTGACATGGTTTAAATTGAACAGGTACTTAACATCATCAAAAAGTGATTCACTCGTAAAATTAATTACACATCTATTTAGTATGAATATCAAGCTGTTGGAAAATAGATTTTTTTTCCATGTGCAAAATGGCCAACTACTAATATTTTCTTTTGTTACCTTTTGCTTAGGCGCTCCGCGGCGTGACATTTAGCATCCACAATTTTTTACCTAGAACAAAAAACAAAAGTTCTCGTCGATCTACATTAGAATACCTAGAGAAGTACGTACGGAATTTAAAAAATATTGTTTTATCTAAAAGCTGTAGATATTTGAATTGAGTTGTAGGTATTTGAATGAATTTTCAGTGAAAAATTTCGTGTGAAACTGCTCATAAAATGAAAAGTTTTCGCTTAATCAGAAATTCCGTACGTACTTCTCTGCGAAATGCAATTAGGAACATAACTTTTGAATTTGAAGTAAATCGAGTGAAAATTGTTGAATTTATTTGTCACGCCAATTGGAAAAAAGCTGTTTCGAGAAAAACGCCCTTAAAGTTGTAGGTACTCTATGTCCGTGCCAGTGGTGGGCTTACGTTATACGCTCAAAGTCGGTGAAAAAAAAAATTTCTTGCTATAAATCGAATAGTAACTTATTCTTACGATGATAAAGCACCGTTTTAGCGAGAATAAAAAATCGATTTTTTGAAAATTCTACTGTGGCCTTACCCCTTCAGCAGATACTCGAGTAAATACGCCTTTGCTATGATTTTTTTCTCAAAATCAGCCCAACACTTTTTTGTTGGATTTTTTTAACAACGTCATTATTTATGTTTAGCAGTGACATATGAGAGAATCGTTCCTGAAGCATTGTGCTTCTAAGCGACGTTTTTATCTGCCTCGTGGCAAAAAAAAAACTCTTACAGACGCCGGCGCTCACTGAGAGTACTATTGCTGCTTGGAAAAGTTTATACAAGTTGGGTCGGTAGGCAAGAGTGGGATACAATGCATCACGGGGCACTGTGAGCTAGATGTGATTTCGCGGAGGTTTGTAGCTCGTAAGTTCCGATTCTTCTGTGTTGGACCGCGATTTATATTTGGCTTCGTCAGGCCTAAAACAAAGTGGACAGGAGCTCACAAATAATTATTGAAAATTTGACATTGCTTACCTCGGAGGACCGCCAGAGCCGAACTGCCCATCCACGAGTATCGCTTAAAATAATAATAATATATTACTATTAAATAATAATCATTGTAATGGATCGTCTGAAAAGTGCACGCCGATTTTTGAATGTCCCACCTACCGAAAGTCGGCGCGAACTTTCCGGACAACCCAATAGTGACGATAATAACAATAACAATGACGATGATCGTCATCGTAAGTACAATAATGGCATCGATATTCGTGAAAACCAATTCAAAGTACATTAAGGGGTGATATCTGTTTGAAACGTGAAATAGGGAATTTTCTGGATTTTTTTTTTGACGAAACTATAAAGCCAATTAAAAAATCCTTTCAGCCACTTGTTTATTACATATTGAGGTTAACGACAACAAAAAATGTTAATTTAAGAAACGAAAGGGCGGTGTACAGCCCTTCGGAACAAGACCATTTTTTTCAAGGTACCAATCGGCACGCAGTAGAAGTCACGATCGGCATCTGGAAGGAAATCATTTTTTTGTTGTTGTCATTAACATGAGTTTCGTCACAGAAGTACACAGCGATATTAAGGGGCTATACCAGTGTGAACGTTGAAAATTTGGGTGATTTTCGGGAACTTTTTGGAAAAAAAGTACACAATTAAAAGTTTCGGAAATTAAGATTATATTTGGCTATATTTGACTTATATTAGATTTTATTTTTATATTTTTATATTTTTATATTTATTATTATTTATTGTTATTTAATTATTTTATATTTTTTTTATTTTATATATTTTTTTATATAAAATTAAATAAAATTAAATAAAAATAAAAAATTATATAATTTAATTATTTTATATTTTATATTTTTATATTTTTATATTTTTATATTTATATTTTTCATAGACAAATTTTGAGATCCAAGCGACTTGTGCCCTGCCTTCGGAGGCGCAAAAAAAAAAGTTCCTCCACTGCTGACATGATTCCGGCCACTTGAGTAGCTGAAACCGAAAAAAGAAAAAACGTCGTTATACTGGAAGGTATGTCCTGTACAATGACGTAGGATTTTCGAAAAATATCAAAATCTAACAAAATGGCGTAGTTATGAAAAAAAGTCTGTTTTCTTGCCTATTAAATGTTCGTTTTTTTTCAATGCAAAATCGTCAATTTTCATCCAACCGAAAATATCCTACGTCATTGTAGAGTAAATATATTCAAGAGTACTCAGTTCGAATTTCAAGTCAATCGGATGATTGCTCTTTGAGTTACAATGTCAGCAAATTTGAAAAATCTCATTTCGAGAAAAAACGTGTTTAAAGTATTAACTATCGATTTTTGCACGATAAAATTATTAGAGATACGGCCTTGACATTTTACAGGATATTCTTGAAAGTATAAACTGTCGAAAAAAGCAAAAAAATCGTTTTTTCGGCCGCTCAAGCCAATCAAAAAAAAAATGAAAAAAAAAACGATTTCAAACAGGTATTATCCCTTAAACCTACCGGCTGTGTAACATGCATTGTTCAATATGAACATCCATATACGTGTGACATATAATTCCGTCGAAAAGGTTCGAGGTATTTTCGCGAAAGGCGCCAACTGGCGAGGACACCAACAAAGTTTTACGAGATTCCGTTTCTTGAATAGCGAGAACGCTTTGACGACATGATACATGCATACCTACACACACACTTTCCGGGTGGGAGAAACCGTAGGGGCTCTCGAGCTTACATTCGATTATCGTTGAACGAGCGAGGCAATCGCCAGTGTGAGGTAGATACGGAGAAAGAGGGACAGTGAGGAAAAGGAATGAGCATGCGATGAAAACTAGCCGTGTGTCTTATAGGCTCCCCTGTTTGTTCATTCGGCATATGTATATGCGGATTGTAATATTGAGCCTCTCGTAGGAAGCGGTCATTGCAAAATGGCATCGAACGCGCCACATACATAAACGCGGGACGCGCGCGAGACGAGTTTTCTAAAATTAACCAATTTATGAGCGTCGCTCTTTCCACGACTGCTTACGAATGACTCTCTTTTAACTCCCTCTAAATTTCTCTCCTTCTCTGTGCCTTGCGTGCGCAACTCACGCATATTCTACACCATCCATCCATTTCTCTCGCTCTTCTCGTCGGCCCCTATGTTTTGCCATCTTTAACGGTAGCGCCCCCCACCGCCCCTCTTTCTTGACGCGCTCATCGTTCTTCGTCTCCTTCTATCAACTATTGCAATGCCATGCGCACATTCCGGTTTCTCGAGGCGCCATCCGCGCTGTTCATACCAGAAACACCAGTTGAACATATATATATATATATATATATATATATATATATATATATATATGGGGCATTCCATACCAATTCGACCTGGGTCTGACCCTCGACCCCTCAAATCTGGTTCCCGATTTGTCCTATCATTACTCTCACTCTATCAAGCAATTACAATTTTTTTCAGATTTTTCAAAATAAATTTGAGCGCGTCATGAGTTTTTGAATTTTTTTTTAACACCCCGATGGCCGTAATCGAAAAATGTGAAAAAAATCCCAAAAATACAGTGTCAGATATAAAAAATGTAGGTGTAAAATTCATAATGTCTGGGCTTTTGCTTCAACCCCTAATTAGGGTTTTCGTCAGCCATGATAAAAAAAAATCGAAAATTACAAAATACACTTTAGAAAAATCAGAGAATATTTTTTTTAAATCTGGTATTATGCATACAAAATTTCGAGAAACAGTCTACAGTGAATTGATCTCTGCTTCTTATTTTTTCATTTTTTTTTGCTCAAAAAGCTAAAAAACGGGTTGAAGCAAAAGCCCAGACATTATGAATTTTACACCAACACTTTTGATATCTGACACTGTATTTTTGGGAATTTTTTCAGATTTTTCGATTACGGCCATCAAGGTGTTCAAAAAAAAAAAATCAAAAAATCATGACGCGCTCAAATTTATTTTGAAAAATCTGAAAAAATTGTAATTGCTTGATGGAGTCAGAGTAATGATAGGAAAAATCAGGAACCAGATTTGAGGGGTCGAGGGTCAGACCCAGGTCGAATTGGTATGGAATGGCCCACACATATATATATGGAAATGTATAAAGGGCGTCTCAAAATGACCCGATATTTTAATTTATTGATAAAACATATTATTTATTTGAAAAGTACGATTATTTTTATTCTAAGGCGGGATATACATGTAGACAGGAAAAAAATAAGCAATGTTGAGGGATTTTTTAAACTAAGAAATAATTATTCTACGATTATCAAACTTTAGGTACTCTTTAATAGTGTATTGAAGTATACAATACAATTTTTTTTAATTAATTCATCATCAAAATGACGGAGCTGTGGCAGGGTGTTACAGCACGGTCGCCGCGGGAGTTGCGGATCCTGTAGACTTTGATTTGCAAAAAAGGGTAAAAAATGTTTTCAGTTAGAACATGTATAATTTTTATGTGACGGTAATTAAAATGAAGTAAATGCAAATATGTGAAAATGACACGCATTTATAAAAATAAATCACCATTTCACGCAACATTTCTGTAAAATGTGGATTAAAAAAGTAGTTTTTTTTTTCCAATTTTTCAAAAACAATTCTCGTCAAGTAGAAGGTACCAATATCATCAATATTTCTACCAAGTTTCAACTCAATCGGCTTAATAGTTTTTGAGTAATCCTGCGCGCCAATGTCGACAATGCAGTTTTGAGAAAAACGCGTTTGACGTTCACGCCCGCTCCGAATCCGAGCGGGAGGCACAGCGTTGACGGGCTGTAACGTTTGAAGTTTTTCGAATTTCGCTTAATTAATTTTCGAATTATTTTTAATGAAATTTCGATTTAATTAAAAATAATTGTCTCGTATACTTAAATATACTATGAAAGTACACCTAAAATTTGATCATTTCAAAAACTACTGCATCGATCTTTGTGAATTTTTTCGTGCATTTTCTAGATGTACAAATATGGTTTTTGGTCGAAGTATTTTTTTTTTCTTGTGTATACTTTCGATTTGATGAACAAAGAATACCCATTTTTTCGCAAAAATCGAGACTCATGTTGAACATAAAAAATTACAGTATTGTTCAAAATTTGATATTACGCAATTTTTCTCGATTAATGACACAATTTTTGTTGATTAAACTACTGTCCTAACGAAATTTGTTTGATATTTTTTATTATTTTAGATGAGCAGGTTTAGAAGAGCATTGCTCACCGCGAAAGACATTTCGAAAGGTGCTTTTCGGACATCGACTGTAACTCGATTATAATTAAATATTTTGACATATACATTTACAGAATGTTCTGTAGATGATATTGGGGGTACAAGAAACTTTTGAAGGACTTTTTGTGAAAATTGAGGCTTTATTGTGCAAAAATGCTCCCAACATTTCTGCAAATTCTTCTTGCGTTTGAGACGAGTCTTCCTTCAATAATGCCTCTAATTCTGTATCTTGAAAGGTTTGTGGCCTTCCTTCACGTTCTTTATCCTCTGTGTTAAAATCACCACTTTTAAACCGTCTAAACCAGTATCCTAAAATGGGGTTACTTTGAACAGGTTTTGGAAGTTTATTGTAGGTAATTTTTTTTTAACATCCTATATTCTAACTTTTTTGCTTCGACATAACAATGTGTCTTTTCAAATGTATTAAAAAAAGTCAAGGCCTACCACCCCCCACAATTTTATATATATTTTTTTAGAGTATCAAGGTAATCTCGAGTGTTCAACTTATGTCAAAGATTAAGGGTTCTTTTGACATCATTTTGATACAAAAAATGGAACATTTTACGCATTATACATTAGACTGGCCCAAAAAAATGAAATTTTACTTTTTAAAACTTTTGTTGAAAATGCTTTTAAGAATGACAAAAAAAGAGTGCTGACAAAATTTTAGCCCGTTATATTAATATTTAGAGGCGCCTCATCGCGATTTTCTATTTCCCATTCATTCAACATGGTAAAAGTTTTATTTGCCGCTTCTGAGCTTTATAACTCGCCTACGGGTAAACACACGTAAACGCCCAAAAGTATTGTTTATAAAAAATTCAACGCTCTGCAAAAAAGGTCCTTAGCCTTCATACGATAAATTCACTCGTTCAAATTTGATTCAACATTAAAGTTGATTTGACGATAAATTTCATGATTTTGTGAGAGTTTCGGACATTTTTGACAAAATTATTCATATTTTTGTTGTTTTTCTGATCCATCTTGAAAAGTATTGTATCCTTTTTAAATTATTTCCTCGATATTTATTTATCACGCTACGAGAATTGAATTTGGTTTAAGAATAGATTATTATACTAAGTACTTTTAAATAACAATAAATTTAAATCTATCAGGGATTTTTAAAACTATCTAGGAAATAATTTGCAAAGGATACAATACTTTTTAAGATGAATCAGAAAAAAATCAATAATTTCGTTCCAAAAGTCCAACAATCTCACAAAATCACGAAATTTATCATAGATTCAACTTTGACGTTGAATTAAATTCGAACGAGTGAATTTATCGTATGAAGGCTGAGGACTTTTTTGTAGAGCGTTAAATTTCCTATAAAACAATATTTCGCAGTTTTTCGCAAAAAAGAATAAGAATCAAAATTTTTAAAAATTCTGAGAGAGCTCGGATTCTCATGAAATTTTGACACAATATTTCTGAATGTACGTACTTTCGAAAACAGTATAAAAAAAAAGATTTTTCGACATTTTCAAAGTGGACTGGCCCCTTGATTGAGCGATAGAAAATCATAGAAAATAATTATACAAAGTGATGAAAATACTCAATGTAATCGCCGAATGTTCAAAAATGCATATTATTGCAGATGTAGAAAAATAGTTCGAAAACGTACGTTCGATATGACGATTATTTAAAAGCTAACAGTTGAAAACAATCAATCGGCTTCATGCATAAGCATGGGGCGCTCCCCTCGTACTTCACCCCCGACAGCTAAACCCCATAACAACCTTAAGGAACTATTCTCAAATAAACGGACGTCCTCGTCATATCTTTTTCAAAGTTATTTTTACTTATCGAACGTACGAAATTTCCAGCATTCCGATCGGCGTGTTTCACATTTTTTGGCAGTTTTCAACAAGTAGCCTCACAACTAGTGTTTATTTATAGTTCGAGAAAGTCCAAGCCATGGCCGATCGCGCTGTACTGGGTGCAGCAGCAACGCGAGTACAGTGCCTGCCTCGTACATAAGACGCCGCCAACGTATGGATTGCAAATGTAGGCGCCATTAGAGTCTTGTTTCGGCACTCCGCATACTTCACTTCACATACATAACCGGTAGCTATAACGCATGTACGTATAAACGTATATGTGGCGCTGATGTTAGTACGCGAAAGACCGTGCATTAATTAGTCTCGTCTAAATATACGACATTGACCGGTCGGATTGCGAGAAACCAAGCTCGCGAGGCTCGCACAGCATCTTCCGATACGGATATAAATACATGCATACTGCAATATATATGGATAGGGTACCGACACTGGTGGATGGGCGGTTCGGCTCCGGCAGTCCTCCGAGTCAAGCAGCGTTGCGCATGGCCGATACTCGGAGCGGTGACCGCTTAGCCGTGCAGCGGCTGGCGCATCAACCAGTCGACGGAAGACCAATACTTCTGAGACCTTGGTGCAGATACTTGAGTAAAAATGTCTTAGTCCAGTCGAAATAGGATTTCACCTGGAATTAATTCCGGGCTTCGATTTTCTTTTTTTATACTTGGGGGGGGGGGGGGTGGTTGGTAGTGTAAATCTCGATTTTCGAGAAAATCCCCCTGGTGCGTTTGCCGTCATCTTGATTTGAAGAGGGATTTTTTTTGTTTTTCGAATAACTCGCTTATTTTCAACCTTAGAGTGAAAATGATTGTATTCAAAGTTGTGGCAAATGTAATTCTCCACAAGTTTGGTGATTATAATTTTTACCCTAGGATCGATATTTATAGAGGTAGACTGCTAAAAGGGGTAAAAAAACGTTTATTTTTAACTTATCTCGTTTATTATCAAGTTTATTGTAAAAATGGTAATGAATAATCACATAGGAAATTTTATTTCCTCCAACTTGCGTTATTAGCATTTTACCCTCGAATCAATATTTTCGGACTTATACTTAATTTAGGGGTGAACTTTTTTTTTATGTTCAGTTATTTCGTTTATTATCAAGTTTATCGTAAAAATGGTAAGAAGTAATCAGGTAGGAAATTTTATTTTCTTCAACTTTGGTCAGTACCATTTTTACCCTAGGATCAATATTTTCGGACTTATACTTAATTTAGGGGTGAACTTTTTACCCCTATTTGCAGTGTAACTCTATAAATATCGACCCTAGGGTAAAAACTATAAGCACCAAACTTGTGGGGAATTACATTTCCCACAACTTTTGATATGATCATTTTCACTCTAAGGTTGAAAATAAGCGAGTTATTCGAAAAACGAGAAATACCTCTTCAAATCAAGATGGTGGCAAACGCACCAAGGGGATTTTCCCGAAAATCGAGATTCACACTACCAACAACCCCCCCCCCCCCCCCCCCAAGTATAAAAAAAAGAAAATCGAAGCCCGGAATTAATTGCAGGTTAATCGAATTTTAGACCTATCTCGACTGGACTATCTGTGCGCCAAAAATTCAGACGAATATAGGTTTTCCACATTTTTTTCCTTTTTCGGTTTCAGCTGCTCAATCGGCCGGAATCATGTCAGCAGTGAACTTTTTTTTGGCGCCTCCGACGGCAGCGCATAAGTCGCTTGGATCTCAATATTTTTCTATGAAAAAATTATGTAATATAGGTGAAATATAGCCAAATATATTCTTAATTTTCCGAAACATTTAATTGAGTACTTTTCTTCGAAAAAAATTCCCGAAAATCACTAAAATTTAACATAGGGGCAGCGTGCGTAGCTATGAGTAGGTACATTGAAAAAATAAACCAATGGAATCAAAAATTATATTGGTTGATCCAAATAAATGTGCTACTGCACAGTGTCACCGACATATGAGATTGTTTCAATGCTGTAAAATATTGGAAAATGTGATTGATTTAAATAACATATTATTTTATTTGAAAAAGTTCTTCTGTTCTCTGAATATCTACATTATCCTTCGAATAAAATTATATTCTATTGAAATCATTCTATACACAATCCGTAGATGTATTGGATGAAATAATTAAGCGGTTGCTACAAACATTTTTTATTTCGTACAAAAATATAATCAATAGAATTAATTATTTCTTTACTACATCGAAACGAATATGGCGTGGGACGTAAGTTTTTCAATTTGTTTTAAATCTTAAATAAAAAGTGAGCATTAGAATGATCGTCCACGATAATAGTGGGGAGAATATCAGATATCGAATGGAATATCCATGAAGAGAATATCAGATATTCAACTGATTAGAACAGATACTATACACTTTGATCTTAGCCACAGGCCAAGAAGCGATATTCTTTAGAGTTTCTCCAGCGTTTAAGTAGATTTTCGGTTCGTGCTACGCTTACGAGAAACGAGCGCGCGTGCGGCCTCTAGCGGGAACTCCGAGAACTACGGGTTTCCTTACACCTATAATTTCGGTGGCGCTCGGCCATGATTTGGTTCAATTTTTTCAACCAAATGTGCAAGAAACAAATTTTACTTTCGCATAATTTTTTAACCAATTGAAACATTTGCTTAATATTTTTCAATCAACATAAAATATTCATATTTTAACGAATAATTTACTTAAAATCAATATCGGATATGGTGCAAACAATAAAATAACATATTTACTATTCGAAATTTTATTTGAATCAAACGAGCGAAATTCCATTTTTCTTGTGTACTCGAATCAACAATATTCATGTTATGAATTGAAACGCTCTTTTCGTTCGTTGCAGAAATTGCATTCAGAACTATATAATTTGTTCGCAATAATGTTTTAGATAGTTTCAATAATATATTGTTCTCGGCTAACAATGTATCTTTTGAATGAAAAAAACTTTCAATTTTATCATGTTATTGAAGTCAATAGCATTTTGTTTGGATTAATAAATCCGATTATTTACACCAACAATTTTACAATTGAATCAACGAAATTTCATTCAATAACACCAATGACATTGGATCAATGATTTTTTTTCTCAGTGTAGGTTCTAGGTTTGATTCCCATATAGGCGAAATATTTTCTTCGATAGAAATCATCTAAAAAGGCCAGGGATTGACGAATTACGATACAAAATCGTTGTCGTAAAACTCTCAATTAAGTATTTAATTTTATTTTGGATTTATGAAACATTTTGTGCATATAGTACACCTAGATTTACAGTGTACATCTAAGCCAATAGAGATTTAGTTGAACCGAATCTTTATTTATTGAATTTAAAGATATTCAATATTTAAAAAGAATAACTGCAACAAAAAAAAATATCTTGGCAACAAATAAGATCGTAGTAGGCCGTCAGCCAAGGAAAAAACCTATTTGATTCAAACAGATCCTATTTAAATTAAATATTTTTTGCAGTGTAGCGAACGCAAGAATAAGTCGATTGAATCGATGATATCTGCTCGAAATGTCCCGTAACCTATATTTCTTATGGAACATACGTGAGCACGACAGTTTTCTTGTTATTCGTGACTTTTGGCATAGCTCTGATCTAACCGGGAACTAATATTAATCCCGTGTCAAAGTTCGATCCGCACGGATTCTCTATATGATGCGGGTTAAATGCATTGATTTCGTGAAATAATTACTATTGTATTTAGCCGGTAAGGCCTGCAGAGTTTTCGCGGACGTCATTTTTTATACCTCTACTACAGCATACAAAAAACATTATTTTTTTTCTAATGAGAAGGTTCGTGCACGTACTACCTTAAGACGGCTGTGGCGCGCAACGGGAGTTAGGTAAGATTAGCGAAGTGCGGGCAGGGAGTGATGGCAAAGGAAATACGTGAGTGGGTAATACGTAAAAACTCTCAAGGGTGTACGTATGTAAAGAAAACGCAGGAAATATGTGGACATGGACAAAATTCATTTTTATTCGTTATATCGATGTGATGTTGATTATCAGCATATCACGCTGCTTCGAGGATGGTTTCCGTCATTAAAATGACGGAATTATACTCACGGTTATCGAAAAGTGTGTTTTTTAAGAGATTGGGCTTAAGGGGCTATACCAGTGTGAACGCTGAAAATTTGGATGATTTTCGGGAATTTTTTGGGAGCAAAATACTCAATTAAATGTTTCGAAAAATTTAGTATATATTTGGCTATATTTGATCTATATTACGTATTTTTTTCATAGAAAAATATTGAGATCCAAGCCACTTATGTGCTGCCTTCGGAGGCGCTAAAAAAAAGTTCCTCCACTGCTGACATGATTCCGATAACCCATGTAGAGGTTGCCATGAGTTGTCCAATGTTACGATCAGGCCAATATTGGGACCGTCGTATAAGCCAACAAAAGAGAAATAATATTGGCCCATTACTGTTCCGCTCTAAACTGAAAACTGGCACAATATCGGCCCATCCCTAAAGCCTGTCCTGGCCCATCTTTAAAAACGAATAAACAGCCGTGATAGTTAAACTAACTTTGCCAATTTAAAAACTGGGGATACTAAAATACTGACAATTCCATTGGCCCAATATTGTTCCGTTATAAATTGAAAACCGGCACAATATCGGCCCATCGTTTAAAACCATTGACTAGCCGTGATGCATGAACTATATTTGCCAATTTAAAAATTGGTAATGCTAAAATACAAGCAATCACATTGGCCCATTATTGTCCCGTTATAAATTAAGAACCGGCACAATATCGGCCCATTACTAAAGATTATCCTGGCCCATCTTTCAAAACCAATAAATAGCAGTGATAGTTAAACTAAATTTGCCAATCCTAAAGCTGGCAATCCTAAAATACTGGCTATTACATTCGCTCATTATTATCTCGTTCTAAGTTGAAAACCGACACAATGTCGGCCCATAGTTAAAACCTATCATGGCCCATCTTTTAAATTCATTAAACAGTCATGATAGATAAACAATATTTGCCAATTTTTAAACTGGTGATGCTGAAGTACTGCCAATTACATTGGCCCATTATTGTTCCGTTATAAATTGAGAACTGGCACAATATCAGCCCATTACTAAAACCTATTCGGGCCCATCTGTTAAAACCAATAAACAGCCGTGATAGTTCATCGAAATTTGCCAATCTCAAAACTGGCAATGCTAAAATACTGGAAATTACATTTAATTAATCGAAGCCCTTTATTGGCTAAGTGGATCAGACCATACCTGCTTTTATTTTATTTAAGCCTCGGGTTATTCATTATCTGTATATTGTGCCAGAATAGGCAAATAACTGGCACGTCATATATTAATCATCTATATTTTGTAGTTCAGTTTTTGTAATCAAGTCTTGGCCTATTATTGGCATTTGTAAATAACCAACATAAGTAAGTAAAATATGCCAATTCTGAAACCTGCCATATACGCAAATCACAATTTATTTCAAGGTTATTCCATGAAATATGTATCCACAAGGACCAATCTCGGGCCAATCTTGGCCCGATATAGGTTGAATATTTATCACGCACCCAAACCCAAACAAACTCACGGCTCAATATTCTAGATAGACTAAATTCTAGATAGACCAACTGTGAAGGCCCATCATAGAGCCAGTGGTCAATTTCTACATAGGTCCTTCAAGAGGGCCCACATAGGGCCAAGTGCAATCACCAACATTGGCACTACAATGAATTAAATCATTGGCCCAATAATTGTTAGCTCTGTTGGCCGATATCGGGCCGTTCTTATCATTTCTACAAAGGCACCTCATTGGTAAATACTCACGGCCCAATATTCTAAAAAGGCTAACTGTGAAGGCCCGTCCCAGGCCCAACGGTCAATCTCTACATGGGAAATAGCCGCCTCGTTCCTGTTTGCAAACGTTCACTCTTTTGACGAATTGTTCAATAACATTTTGGCATAATTGCAGACTAATTTCATTAATGGTGCGTCCAATTGCTTTCGTGATCTCCAGAATAGTCTGTGGATCATTGGCATACACTTTTCTTTTCAGAAACTCCCAAAGAAAGACATCCAATGGCGTCAAGTCGCACGATCTTGGTGGCGAATTCACATCGCCGCGCCGCAAGATAATACGACCATGAAATTTCGTCTGCAGTAACTATACAGTAACGATGCCACGAAAAAAATGGCGCGCAATTTAAAATGTCAGGTCATTTCGAGAGAACCCTTGTACTGTTCTCCCATCCACGTGTACGAGCATGACCCAAAATGTCTAGATCCCCCCGCGATCGTACTCCTCGTCTCATGTACGACGGCTTTGTTTTTCGCTCGCGCGAGACACATAATTCTGCGCTCTCCAATGATATTGTAGGCACGTGTTTTTGCCTACGCTTTCGTACGCGCAGCATCGTCTTCGCAACAGCCCACCGCTTGAACCGGTACGAGTGCCTTTTTTTTCAACCATGTGCATGTAAGCATGGACGTATGTCGGTGACTGCTTTTGGTTTTTTGTTTCTCTCACTTCGTTTCAATCGGCGTTTTCATGCCTCGCGCGATATCTCGGCCAAAATTTGCGTCGTAACACGTTGTCACGTCGCAGCCGCGTCCGATCTCACGTACGTGCGTTATGGAACGTTGACCCCGAGAGCAGCACTGCCGCGAGCGCCATGCCGCGTCAGCTCGACTGCCCACTGGCGCTTCTACGGTGAACCTTTTTTTTGTCGCTGATATACGTAAGTCAAATAATGGGCGCACCGCGACAGCCCGTGCTGAGTCCTCGTCTACCACGCAACGCAGACGTGCGGCTACCTTGTGCTCTCGCAAGTAGATAGCCGTGTGGAACAAGACAACGTATAAGATACAATCATTCGGCTCGTCTTCGTCTCTCTCTCTCTCTCTCTTTCTCTCTCTCTGATTTTCATGACTTTTTTTTAAAGGAAAGATTTCTCCTCCTTTTTGGAGTCTTAGGGTATGTTTTAAGACCCAGTCCACTTTGGAGCCACGAAGAAGGATATTTTTGCGATTTTTTTTTAGCATTTTATAAAAGATATGAATATAAAAGTTGTTGGGCTTGATAAATAGCCTTGAAATACATTTGAAAAAAAATTTAATTCATTTTTATTCATTTTTAAGTACAAAAACTATAGTTTAACATAACGCCTCAAAAATAGGTGAGCTGGGTAGCTCCATCACAACTCGGCAGCAGCTTGTCTGAAACAAAAAAATCAAAGTCCATTAAATTCAGTATGACACGAGCTACAAAATGACCCTCGGATATAAAGTTTTATCAAAAAATTAAAAAAATGGCAGATGAAAAACGAAAACAGCAAAAACACGCGTTTTTTTCGCAGTTTTTCGCAAAATAATTTTTTTTTAAACCATCGACGGTTATCTTGTTGCGAATCATGTTTACAATATGTGGTTCAAATTTCAAGAGAATCGGTTTATTAGTTTTAGAGATACGATGGAGCTAGATTTTGAAAACGTTGTTTCGAGAAAAACGCGTTTGAAGTTTATTCTATGAAAAACTCTTACCTCAACGCAATCGGCAATTCCTGCACCGTACATAATCCCTTCTGATTGCTCATCATCGTCGATTTCTTCAAGTCTTGCTTGCTTTCGATTTTTTTAAATTTTCAAAGTAGACTGGCCCCTTAACACTCCTCTTGGATGTTACATGGTTTTTTAAATATTCATCTTTTAGGCGGCAAACCAGTTGAGGAGTAGGTTTTTTAGTGATTTTCATCATTTTTTTTACAAGGAATGGATGAATAGAATTTAATCAAAATTTATCAAGAATATGAATTTAATCAGATTATATGTTCCATATTTAATAAAAATATGGAACATATAATCTGCCGCCCACCAAAGGACGGCAGGTCATCGAAGATTGAAGTCATCATCAGACTTTGCTGTTTGCGTACACTTTGGAGACCAGTTTTCATCGAAAATCCATACGTTTCGAAGATTACTTTACGAACATATTTTCCTTCCATGTGAACCTAACTATGACCCAAACATTTTTTATAAAAAATGTTTACCATTAATCTATAATAATTTTTACAATAAAAAATACTTTGCTACTAAAGTATTATGCAATAAAAAATAATATATTTTCGCCATTATTTTATAACCTTCTTTGCTATAAAAAAATATGCTTTAAACAACGATATCACCCCAAATTGACGTTCATATAGAGCGTAATTATACAACGAAACTAACGATCACTTTATAAAATTATAGGTTAGAAACTTTTTGAGCCCGTGTACACAAATTGGAAAAATTCGTTCCGAGGAAAACGCGTTTGAAAAAAAAATACCGAATACAAAAAAATCAAGACAGTAATAAATGATTTATACTGCTAACAATTTATGGAATTAAGGAAAATCGATTTTTTTCAGGAATCTAAATAGGTTCCCCGCCTTAATCGAGAAAAAAAAGATCATAAACCTTCATTAGACGCTACTGGACCGCTCCAACCTCTTTAATTATTCGTAATCGATTTTTTTCTGGGGGGGGGTGTGCCCACCCGTGCCCATTCCTAGCTACGTCAATGGTAGGGAGTGATAGAAAAGGTTTCAATAGGGATCGGGTAACACGTAGCAACCCGAAAAGGGAAACATTTGAGATCAGTAAATAAAAAGAGCCCATTTTCATATTCTCATATTAATATAAAAGATTATCGGAGCACGCGACAGTGAAACGTGTCGGGCTCTCGAAAACTCGTACGCGTAAAGCAGCGATTTGAAGTGTGCCGCGCGCACGCCCGTAACACCGTAGATCACCGACCGCGGCGCTGCTATCGGAGCTCACACTATTCGCACTCGTCGCGCGTCGCGATGTCTTTATTATGATTATTTCTTCTTTTTTTTCGGCGATTCGTGGCGACGGCGTAGCGCCTCTCGCGTCGATCCAACAAAGCTGGCGCAGTCCGCGAGCGATTGTCTCGGTCGTTGTACGGTGCGCGCGGACGTACGCTGACGACGAGAGAGCGCGCGCGGCCATGTTTAACGAGCCTCAAGGCTGCTCACTTGTGCGTTTAGTATGCTAGCGGTCGGTGTATCGGCTTGGGCCGCGATCACCTATGACCACGGGCACGACGACGACAACGAGGACGAGGAACACACGGTAACCCCCGCGCCCGATAGGAAGAAACAAATAACGAAGAGATAGAAAAAGACTACACGATCGAACTAAGATGATTTATCATCGCGTTCGCGTTTCAATTGACACGAATATCATCGTTGTCAGGACGATTATAACCTCAAAAGTAGTATCGATCTGATCTTTACGACCTTCACATTGTTTCATCTCAGAACCTCGCGGCAGACCAGTTACGGTATATATCGTCGATTAAAGACCTATTTTCAAGTTGGTTTATTTTGGGGAAAAAAACTAGTCAAAACTCAACTGTTTTTTTTTTCCTTTTTTTTACCACGCGCATCGTAAAAAAACTTGAAAACAACTGGCTGCTACGCGACTAGGAACACCATTAATACGTAATCATCTAGTCGCGGGGCTGCGAGAGTCGCTGACGCCGAAAGACGCGAGTCCAAATGCCGAGGAGAAAAAGAAAGCTCCGAACTGTTGTAAATCCTCGAAACACGTGTGCACGTCGTAAAAAAAGCGTTGGTCGAATGATAAATTGTATCCTATGATCAAATTCATCATCGCCAGTGGCGCAAAAGTTATTTTTTTTTCTTTGAAATAAACGAGGCAAAAAGAACTCAAGTGTACTATCTTGTTTGGGCGATCTTAGGCTCCTTGCATCAGAGTTCATTAGTTCGATCCGTCATAAAAAGTCGCGTAAAATTTGGCCGCTTCGATCGAATCACAAAGTAAAGCAAAAACCTCGCGTTCGCTATTAAAAGAGTAAACCAGAAGCAACAAAAAGCAATTCGCAGAGCAAAAAAGCAAAGAAAATTTCCCTCGTACGTAAAACCCGTCGAGGCACGCGGCGAAAGAGACGTAAGAAACGTACGCGGTCGACAGGAGTTGCGGGGCGGCGGGGGGGGCATTAAGGCGGCGCGGCGATTTCAAGAATGTGACAGTGCGCTCCCCTCACGGTCGTTCGGGCAAAATCCGCGTCCGCGACGAACCCGACGAGGTCAGGCAAAGCGGCGAGACTAGAGTGGCGGCGGTGGGTTGGTGGCGCTAGAGTAGCCGCGGCCGACAGCGGTAGCACCGGTGGAGGTGGTAGCGGTGGCGCTGACGGTATTAGTGGTGGGAGGTGAAGCGGCTAGCGACGGCGAACGAGCACTGGCGGAGCGGCTCTCGGCCGCAGAGTGTCCCGAAGCCTCGTCGAGGTAGGAGCGCTAATTTCGCCGCCTCCTCGCGCCTTCCCCCTCCCGCGTGTGGGCAAAAGATATATAATATACCCTCGAGCGTCCTACCCAGTCGCGCAAACTCGAGAATTAAAAAGAATAAAAAACGTAGAACAGTTCGCCGTGATCGTGATCGATCGAGAAACGCGAGTTGTTTTTTTTTTGCGCCCGCGTACTCGTTTTCGTTACGTTTTTTCACTCGTTCGTTTCGATCTTCTATATTATCACGTGTAAACGATCGCGAGAACCGAAAGAAGGGAAGCACGCGAATGGTTATGGGCTAAAATAATGTCAATCGGTGATAGTGACGAAGGGACGAGGAGAGAGTGCGTTTATCGTCGAAATTCAGTGTTATGTTGTGCCAAGGGTCCTTTGGCATCGAGAGAGCCGGTGGTTGCGGTGTCAGTTGCGACAGCAGCAGCACCAGCGGCAGCAAAGCCCTCGTACGGACCGGCCCTCGTCGCGATCACGCGATATCAACAACGAGAATCGAGGATTATTGTGCAAGTTGGAACGATAGCGCCAGGCCGGACTACGAGACGGTTAGGAGCCTGGAGGAAAACGACAACGAAGAGGAGGAACGATTCCAACAAAGAGAATTGGATAAGAAACGACGTGACGAGCAGAACAAGCTTCTCTTTCAGTACGTAAGAAGACGTGAATTAATCCGTACCGTCCGCGCGAGTTATCTTCTCGGTAAAGTGCATCACTTGCGTCCCCGTCGTTTCTCTCCCGCGAGTGTGCATGTGTGTGTGTGTGTGAGGAAAGAGCGCAGAGTTTTCGCTCCAGGGTATTCGCGTGTCTGTGTCGTGCGGGGATCGTTCTTTTATTCTCCGTCTCTCTTTTTTTTTTTTTTTGTTTTCCCGTAACATCGATCGATCACAATTCAAGTGCAAAAGTCCGGAATTATCCGGAATATCGAAGCCTCGCGTTGCTCGGAGCTACGTGTAACCTCGTGAATATATTCGTTGATCGAAATCCGACGCGCATTCCTGTATATTTGTTTCTTCGTAGACGAATTATTGTACAGCGCAACTCAAGGAGCTACACGATCTATCTTTTTACCATTTTTCATGTGAGGTCGTCGAACGAGCGGACGGACACGAGAATCTTCCGCTATGTGTAAATATATATCTCCTGCGAGATATATGTACATATATACGCATGTGCATAGTTATTGCACACACACACGCGGACACAGAGAGAGAGACAGACAGAGACAGAGACAGGCAGACGGACAGACACACGTGTTTATATACGTGTATACGAACATGCCCGTATAAACGAGAAAAAGCGAGTATTCTCTCTCTCTCTCTCTCTCTCTCTCTCGCGGACAAAAAGCTCTTGGCGTTTTAGTCAACGAGCTTTCATGCGAACTTCAACAGTGTGAATAGCGTAGGGGGGTAGAGAGAGGGTGGAGGGGATTGCTCTCTCGCGCGCACTATTTCGAGACCGCGGCCGACATCCCGAGAAGCGCGACGCAAAATAATCTGCCGTTTTTTTTTCCTTTCCTATCTCTCGGGACGAGATTCTATGCCTCGAAAAATCACGCATAAGTCGGAGAGAAAGATAGAGAGAGAGAGAGAGAGAGAGAGTGCGATATAACGAGGGAGAGGAATATTCACGTCGCATGTACAATTGCGGATAAATTTACAAGTGACGTAGAGACTAAGAACGCCCCCTGTTCTCAGTCTCCGAATTCATTTTTCCTTGGCCTTCCAAAAATACGAGAGCGCGGCTCAGGGGTGGGGGCGGGGTGGGGTGGGGTTTGCGGTGGGAGACTTGGTAGTTGAGAGACGAGAAACATTGTTGGCACTTTTTGCAGGGAGGCGAGTTGAGCGTCGCGGGAAAAAGGATCTCAAGTGGCACGAGGCGCGAGACACAAAGAAAAACATAAGCGAGAAGAGAGCGCGAGAGCGAGTAAAAGACGAGGGTGAAGAAAACGTCGGGTAAGGTGCGAGGCAAAAAGGTCGAAAAGTACTGGCCCCCAAATGCGCAACCGGCAAATCCTGTTTCATGTTCATGTTCTGGAACAAACGGGCGGTTCTAAGTAAACGTCTACTAAAGGCAAAGGTCCGTGGGGAGCATGAAACCGAGTGTGAGACTCAAGAGGATACGTTATCGCGCTACAACATCCCCGAGACAAACAGAACAACGCAACAGCAGCAGCAGCAGCAGCAGCAGCCTCATAATCATCACGAGCATCATCAAAATCGTCATCAGCATCAACAAGACCAAAGCGGTGCGGAGATACGAGAACCTCGAGTACAAAAGTCATCGTCCTCGTCCTCGTCCTCGTCCTCGGGCTCCTCGAGCTCGTCCTCGTGGTACACCTCCGTCAACCGAGGCTCGGTATCAACGAGATTCCATCAGGGCTGCTGCGGCGGCGAGATATCCCACGACGAGGATGACGAGATCGTTCGCGGTGACGTCAATCAGCGCGTCAACAGCCAGACGAGCAATCGCGTGACCAGGTGCAAGGAGCTCCTCAAAAGCCTCAAGGAGCATCAGCTCGAGATGTTGCTGAACGTCGTTGAGAGTTACGGGGCCGATTTCGGCACGTGCGTACTCGTGCCACGTAAACAAGAGCAACATCAGCATCGACAAAGTCCGAGACGATTGAGTCCCATGGAGGCGCTGAAGCAACAAGATGCGACAACGTGCAACAGGCGTCAACGTGGCCCGCTCGCAACGTCCAACGTTCACGAGACTACCACGAGGCGTCCACCCCATCGTCACATACTGCGCTCCCGACGTCACAATCCCGGCACAAGATGCACCAGATGCGTGAACACCCACGGGACACCCAATGCGAGGACAACGGCCAGCAGCAACGGGCCGATTTTGCCACTACGTGCTTCAACGAGGAGGACGAGCAGGCCATCGAGAGTCGCGACAACGAGACGAATTGTCGCTTGCTCGAGGACACGAAGACTTACGGTATCCCCGTCGATGATCATCGACAGGAAAGACCCCCATGGCGCCCCAATAACGAGGATATTCCCGAACTCGGACACATCGCGAATGATGGCAACGCTGCCGCGGCCAGACCCGAGAGAGATCGATGCAGACACGGGAAAAAACGGACGATCAACCGGGACCAGAAAGAGAAGAGACTCACCGAACAACGACGATCTATAC
>OZ023323.1:20472131-20548247 GCA_964007375.1 Ophion obscuratus
GGCCACACACATATGTCTAAAACATAGCGGTATTATGGCGAAAAATAGACTCTTTGTTTATTAGCGTGGTCATCACCGTACCTCCTTAAATATATTTCTTATTGAGCAATCTACAACCTAAATTTGCAGAATATGATTTTGGATAATAATGGAAATAAGAATTAGAAAGAAAAAATTTGTTGCCATTCAACGATGCAAAGTTCAACACCATTTTTAAAAAAATCACCAAAAAATACGAAAAAAAAGACAACAAAAACATGGCCACCGGCAGATGATAAACATTTTCTCGCGACGTTTCGCGGTGGGCCCTCTCCAGCTTAAACGGTCAATTCGAAATCTAAAGACCCAATGGGTTATTCAAGAAAACAATAAATACGAGTCGTTGACGATCGTCGATTTTTTAAATCATTTTTTTAGCAACGTGTTGACGAATTGAATCTCGAGCATACAAAATCTTTGAAAAAAATTATTATTTTTACGTGATTATTAAAGAATGAAGATCGATTTTTAAAAAGTGAGATCCTCATCGACCTTTAAATGTTTCTCATCGTATCTCCTGTAAATTTGGGAACAATCCATCAAGTGGTTCTCGAGATATCATGTCCACCGACCTTTGAAAACAGTGTTTCGAAAAAAACGCGTTTAAGGGCCAAGTTCTGCAGCATAGTAGAGTTTTAAAAAATTGATTTTTTTCAAATTGGCAGAATAAAGGGAAAAATGTTTGATACCCGTAAAACAAAGGTCCGCAGGCCCGTGTGGGTCTGCGGAACATAATTTTTCAACACGACACGCAGCATAACTCCAACAATTTTCATTCTTTTCACTCCAAATTTTGAGCACATCTTTAAAATAACACTTTGGAGAGAAATACATACGGGGTTTTCCATGAGTTCATTATAACATTAGTCATTAACAGATGATTATTTTTTTTTCTTTCGCAAATTGAATTTTGACTTTGAATGCTCGTCAATTACACAAAAATTCATATTTTCAAAATCCCCCACGTATTTGTCTAGCTATACTCATGTAAATTAATAGAATATTAATTCAAATGAATAAAATTCAAATTGGCGTCAGTTATACTGCGTGCCGCGGAGCGTCTCAAGTTCAACATGGGACCTGGTTTCCGGGGATCCCTAAAAAAGTGGTGGTAAAAAATTCCTGGTGGTCAGGATAACTCATGATAGCTTTATCTACAATTAAAAAACCAAATTTTTTCCATTAGTAGATAAGTATATTTCGTGATTGAACGAAGGCTTTTAAAAAAGAATTGAGATTGAAATTTTTGGCGCAGATGTATGCAAGATAGTTTCAATTTTTCAATATTTCAATAATAGTCAATTTTTGCTACAATTTACACTACGTATAGCCTTGTGAAATGAGTTATAATCGAAAAAAATACCGTCGTTGAATCACTAGTCAATTTTATTTTGGAGAAGTGTGCAAACTTTCAATAAGATCGGTGTATTAGTTTTTAAGAAATCGTGTCCACCGACCTCAAAAATAGTGTTTTGAGAAAAATGCGATATACCTACCGGTCTTTCCCAACAGGGGGAATTCCCAACGGCTCTATCTTTCTCCTAGACTTATACTCCGATTGACATAAGGGGTTAGGCCACAGTAACGGGTATAAAATCATGTGCGAATTTAACCATTTTTTTCATATGAAAAAGTGATTCACTCATAAAATTAATTACACATCTATTCAGTATGAATATCAAGTTGTTAGAAATATATATATTTTTTTTTCGATGTACAAAATGGCCGACTAGTAATATTTTCTTTTGTTATCTTTTTTTAGGCGCTCCGCGGCGTGACATTTAGCATCCACAATTTTTTACCTAGAACAAAGAACAAAAATTCTCCCCAATCTACATTAAAATACCTAGAGAAGTACGTGCGGAATTTAAAAAAATTTGTTTTATTCAAAAGTTGTAGGTATTTGAACTTAAGAAATGAATTTTCAGTGAAAAATTTCGTTATAACTGCTCATAAACTGCTCATAAAATGAAACATTTTCGATTAATCAGAAATTCCGTACGTACTTCTCTGCGAGATGCAGTTAGGAACGTAACTTTTAAATTTGAAGTAAAGCGAGTAAAAATTGTCGAAGTTATATGTCACGCCAATTGGAAAAAAGCTGTTTCGAGAAGTTTCGAGTAGTCGGCCATTTTGTACATCGAAAAAAATATATACATATTTTCTAACAGCTTGATATTCCTACTAAATAGATGTGTGATTAATTTTATGAGTGACTTTTTCATACGAAAAAAATTGTTAAATTCGCACATGATTTTATACCCGTTACTGCGGCCTAACCCCTTAAAACGTTGGGAGAATATTCTAGACATATTGTATTATTAGATAAAACAAATATATTTAATCGATTTTTTGAAATTTTTCAAACCCACGTAACCGCTTAACTGCTTCCCGTCTCTGAATTGAAAGAATGTGCTTTTTTGGCTTCGCAGACAAATACGAGCCGAGTTTGGAGCTCGCTCTCGAGGAGCGAGTCGAGGAGCTTCGTCATCGTTTGAGGATCGAAGCGGCGGTGGTCGAGGGTGCAAAGAACGTGATAAGATTGCTGCAGAGCGCGAAAGTCGCGGACAAGAAAGCCCTTACCGAGGCACAAGCGAGCTTGTCGGAATCCAGTAGAAAGTTGGATCTCTTGAGATTGTCGTTGGATCACAGGAGGCAAGAATTGCCAGCGGATAGCGCGACCGCGGCGCAATTGAAGCGCGAACTAGCGAGTGTGCAATCGGCGAGCCCGGTGCCCGTGACGTACACCTCGTTACAACCGTTTCGCGGGCCCCTCGAGGGCAGAACGACGTTTCCCGTGTCGTTGTCGCGATGCGCAGCGGTGACAGGGCAGCTTGAGGTCAGACTGATGGGTTGTCAGGATCTCGTTGAGGAAATCCCGGGTAGAACGAGGCGTGATCATCATCCCGCGAGCCCGGATTTGCGCAGCTTCGTAAAAGGCGTCACCGGTCGCAGCTCGAGCAAGTCCTACAGCGTCAAGGATGAGACGAGCAGTTAGTATCAACGCGTTTTCCTTTCCTTATCCGAGATATTAAACGGACTCCCGTTTACCTTTCAGACGACATTATGGCAATGATAAAGCTCGACAATCAAACGGTAGCTCAAACGAGTTGGCGGCCGTGCTCCCAGCAAGCCTGGGATCAGAGATTCTCCATAGAGCTAGACAAGTCGCGCGAGCTCGAGATCGGCATTTATTGGAAGGATTGGCGCTCGCTGTGCGCCGTGAAATTTTTACGCCTCGAGGAGTTCATCGACGACGTTAGGCACGGTATGGCGCTCCAGTTGGAACCACAGGGTTTGCTTTTTGCCGAAATAAGGTTCCTCAATCCGATGATCTCGAGAAAGCCGAAGCTACAGCGACAGAGAAAGATATTCAAGCAACAAGCGAAGAACTTTCCGCGTGCCAATCAGATGAATATAAACGTCGCGACATGGGGACGACTTCTGAAACGATCCGCGCCCTCGTTGCACAATACTCGAAGCTCCGAGAGTCCACCCTCCGGTGAGCTTTTCGTTCTTGTTTGTTTGGCTTCCAAGAAAAACAAAATAAGAAGAAATGACCCTTCAAAAAAGATCTTAGAGGTAGCCGTTGTGGCGGGTCGTCTCCGTTACTTTCTACCTCATTGGGGAACAAATTACGAATGACCAGTTTGTCCTAAACTGCATAGCAGGTTACAAAATCAATTTCGACAGTCCAGTATATCAGTCGCACCAGGCACAACCAAGAATCTGTTCCTCGGTTGAACATCTAAATATCAAACTTGCTATCGACAAGGTACCGAATTTGGGCGCCGTCAGGCCTTGCTCACCATGTCCAGGTCAATTGACTTCATCGTATTTTCCAGTCCTGAAATAAGACGGCTCGATGAGCTTCGTTTTAAGTCTTAAAAAGCTCAATATCAAGCTTCATCTCAACCGAACACTTTAGGGCGGGATATACATTGACAACGATAAAAAAAATCGGTTCCTTTTTTTTCGTTAAATGATCATAAATATTCTAATATATATGTAGAATATTTTCCCAAAGTTTCAAAGCGAAATTCGAAAAACTTCAAACGTTACAGCCCGTCAACGCTGTGCCGCACCGCTCGGATTCGGAGCGGGCGTGAGCTTCAAACGCGTTTTTCTCAAAACTGCATTATCGAAATTGGCGTGCAGGATTACTCAAAAACTGTTAAGCCGATTGAGTTGAAACTTGGTAATATTGATAATATTGGTAACTTCTACTTGACGAAAATTGTTTTGGAAAAATTGGAAGAAAAAACGACTTTTTTAATCGACATTCGACAGAAATGTTGCGTGAAATGTTGATTTTTTATTTCGTAAATGCGTGCCATTTTCTCAAATTTGCATTTTCTTCATTTTAATTACCGTCACATAGAAACTATACATGTTCTAACTGAAAAAATGTTTGAACTTTTTTGCAAATCAAAGTCTACGGAAAGCTAGACTGCACGCCGATTTGCATCTCCCGCGGCGACCTTGCTGCAACACTGCCACAGCTCCGCCGTTTTGATGATGAATTAATTTTTAAAAATTGTTTCGTATACTTAAATATACTGTTAAGGCGAGAAAGCCCTTTAGAAGCGTGAAAAATAGGTATTTTTCGGGAATTTTTTAGAGAGGATAAAATAATCCGATCATTTTCAAATTTGGACATGAGTTTATTATAACTGTCAAGTTTAGAAAACATTTTTTTTTTTTGGCATGACCAACAAAATGGCGGCGTTATTAAGGGTCTTCGGACGCCTGTTTTCCGCGACATAGAAAAGTGCTGCAGCTGTCACTCTTTTTCTGTTGATCTGAAAAAAGATTTAATAAGTGTCATTCGTTTACTAACATATTAAGGGGAAGGATATACCTAAAAAATTACGAAAAAGTACAAAATTGAAAATTTCGGAGCCTTTGTGCTCCAAAGTTCGAATTTTCGACCATTTTTTCGACATATTTGACCCCAAAAAAATTATTTATTTATACGCTACCTTTCAAACTTTAGGTATATCCTTCCGATAATATTACTGAGAGTAACCTCCCAAAATTTCATCCAAATCGGTCGATCACTTTTTGAGCTACAACACGAGCAGTTTCTGAAAAAGTAGTTTCGAGATAATCGCGTTTAAAGTTTCAACATGTGACTCGCTACCTGACCGCATGCTGTCCCCGCGCTCTAGACTATATGCGATAACTCCGCAAATATTCAATATTTCGAGTTTTCCTTTGGTCAGTATATTCTTTGGGTATCATACTTTCGGAATATGTAAACAAGAAAGAAAATCGATTTTTTTAAAGTTCTAAAGATATTTCTCGCCTTAAAGTATACCTAAAGTTTGATAATTGCAAAATAATTATTTCTTAGTTTAAAAAATCCCTCAATATTGCTTATTTTCTTCTTGTCTAAATGTATATCCCGCCTTAAGTTGGAAGATATCAGAACCGCGACAAAATTAATCTCACAACGCGATTTTATGTGCAACATCGGCTTGCAAGATTCATATTTCCCAGTGTCTATGCATAACGACAGCCTAACATTTTAAAGATTTTCCTTCGACGATACACTGTACGAATTTGCATGCCTCCCGTTCGGCTTATGCATATTGTACGATATCGCATTGAATCGACAGGACCTCAACCAATGCAGCTAGTTTTCGAAACCTCCATGGAGGACAAAATCGAGACACCCGGTGAAATGCCGGATCCTGACAAAGGCGGACTAGGTGGAGCGCGACCCCTGGGCATGTCCTCGTCCAGCAGCAGCTTATCGTCGCAGGTGCATCCGCCCCCGCCGCCCACGGCTCCGCCCCCGGCCCCGCCACCGCCATCAAAGAAAACGTCCACGTCGTCGATCGGCGCGCCGCCTCAGCCAAAGCTCGATCAGGAAGTAAGTTGCCAGAGACCAAAGACACGGAAAAATCAAAACAAACAAACAATACGTGCATCATCTCACTCTCATCCGGCAAGTAACTCGCTTATCACGAGCAGTGGTGGTGGTGGTGGTTATGATGGTGGTAGTTTGCTTTTGCCTATATATTTGTTTGAAAATCTAGCTCGACTCTCTTCTTGTAGTTTTTTTTTCACTTTATTGCTCTCACTCTCAATGTTATTATTGGATCGTTTACATTATTATGTTTTTTTTTGCGGACTCTAATTTGCCGTCAAACAATCGCTACTGCTGCCACTCTTCATCGACAATCACGAATCTTTCGCCAACAAACAAACAAACAAGATGTGCACTACCGGTCGAGAGTATGAACACGCTTTTTTCGGTTTTTCGACTTGAACAAGTTCAAACAAAACATCTAACTGTCTCCTTCGGATTCTCATCTATTTTTTTTTTCAATCCAACTTTTTTATCGTTTATTTCGAACCCTACAGTTCTCGAGTTACGGCGTTCTAAAATTTCGCTACTTTACGAACGTAAAGTGAACCAATTCTCGGACGCAAATTGGAGATAAATCTTGGCTCTTTCGAGTCCTTTCGAGAAAGAATATCTATCGTAAATTCTCAAAAAATTACACGCGAGTTTGGGAAGGTAGCAAAGTCGAATAAAGCAACCATGATCAACATCACACAGTGGGTAAAACAAACTAGTAGAGAATAATAAAATAAAGCATAGCGGAATTTTTTTGTCGTTGTCAAGATCCGTAATTTGACTCGATCGAAAATTCGGTGAAGCGTACTCGTTCTTATCGCCGGTAGTATGTGCATTCGAAATTAGGAAAGTAGAGGACAGATCGTTGAGCGGTTAGTTGTGTCCGTGTAGTTGCAGAGTGCACTTAAGGAGTTTGATTTTCTGCACAACGAGGAGAAGGCAGGTGCGAGCTTGAGGCCCCTCGTGACGGAGCCTCGTCCAGTGCTGATAGCACCGCCCTCTCCGCGCACCCCCTCGCCCCAACCCGTCGTCGAGTTTCCCGAGGATGAGGTAGATAAAAGATCCCGCACCGGCGAAACTATGTTCTTTTTTTCTTTTTCCAACGAGCGCTCTCGTGTGCACATGCCGCTCTGTTTTTTTCATCGTCTTAACAGTTTTCTCGTAATTCTATTGTAATTCTCGTAATATCATGATTCTATTATTGTGGGAACAATGTCAAAGGTTTCAACTAATATCCCGTGTCTGTTTGGATTTGCTGTGTCTAACCGAGTTGCGAATAATCCGTCGTCGACTTTAACAATTGTCGCTTTTCCCATCGCTAATCGTACGCAATAATTTCTCGTTCCTTTTTGGGGCAATGGAATCTCGAGTGGAGACGGCGGAAATCCGAGATGAGAGTCAGAATTGAAAATCTGGCCGTTGACGATTCGCCATCGATTTATTTTAACGGTAACGCGAGCTTGATCAAATCGAAAGAACGAAACAAAAGAAGACTAACGTAAGGATTAAGGTAGTCCTATCGCTTCACACTAGTCATACCACTGATCATACTTGAGACTTGTACAATTTATATTTCTAACATATGCAAAACTTTGTGATTACTAAATCTTCCATGTGGAAACTGTTCAATGAATGCTCACGTTTAATTAGAACAATGAAAAAATAGTTATTCCAACGATTCGCGCAGTATTTTTAGGTTTGTTATTTGGCAATATTGGTTCTATCTCCGTCTCTTTTTACTCAACAAGGCGAGTTTAACCTCCGTGCTTTTCAACGTCGATCTGTCGTAACAATGTCAGGTGCGGGAAATACAAAGCATTGTATTCGGGCCACGACTGGTAAAAAGCGAGGAAAGTTTGTGTCGGCGAAATATATCGGTTAAAAATGAAATATGTGTGGAAATTCGAATGAGTGAGATGAGGTTAGGACTACAGTCAGCTATTGCCTTGCTGTCGCGTCTCTTTATCGTAGCAAGTGGTAATAAATCCGATACCGGAAGTTAAAATTAAACTTGATATTACGTAAAAATTAGGTCAATAAGCGTAATTTTTTCTGAGAGCACTGGATTGCTACAAGTGTTGAGTATGTAGATCTGATTATTTTTGAGAATCTGACGGATTCCTACTATTATATACACTTTTGTAGCGACTGGAAATTGGGTTTTTGTGCGTCGTCTCGGAATTCCTTCACAAAAATACGCAATTTTAATATTTCTTTTCTCTGTAATTAGGTCGTTAAGCGACTGAAATTTTACAGAGACGATTATTAGTATATTCAATGGAGCTCAAAAAAAAATGATGAAAGTCCTATGGATTGAAGCCTGGCGATAGGACTACCTTAAATAGAAATTACAAACGCATTTCTTGGACCTAGCGGGTTATCCGACAATTTTATTTATGCAACAGTCGAATTAGCCTGGGAAGAAACTTTTTCTTTCAATCAAACGGGCAGGCCTTTTTGTACACTTGGAATATTTTTTAAAAGGAGTTGAAAAAAGGGAAAGAGAGACAACTTAAACTTTGAAAATTGTGATATGCGTAAACGAGTAGAACTCAGAGGTGAGAGAGACGAGAAAAACTGATTCGTCATTGATCGCCCCATGGGAGGGACGGTCCCACTTCGTATTCCTCGTTTATATTTTTTTTTTTCTCACAATTCGCACAACCATTCTTCATATTATTGAACGCGACCCCAGACCGATCAATCGATACTCGCCTGTCTTATTCTCCTTCCGTCTCTTTCGCAACGAAGCCATTCCTTCATTATTTGAAAAAATCCCTGATGCGAAACTTCGTGCCTACTGAAAGGGCCTCCGCTTTTTGCATGTTGGAAACGGACGGGTTTGTTTTTTCTCCTGTTGTCTCTTGTCAATGGGAGTGGTCGCGCATGGCTGATACCCCGCTGCTGTTGTGCTCAATGAGATCGCATTGTATTACGTTCCTCGTGTGCGGCAATGTTACGACGGCACTGCCAATCGTTCAACGCAACGAAGCAGCTTTTTAAATGGCAGTAAAAAGAGGACGGAAAAAGACTATTGTTCAAACAGTCGAGGATGTGGCCGATAATGGAGCCTCGTCAACTTCCTCACATATGATATTCGTACGTGAAATAAAACTTTCGTTTTCTCGCGGATATACAGTGGGTAAAAAAAGTATTTGTACCCGTCGTCTTTGTTAAATTATCCTTCGTAAAAAATTAAATGCCTTTTTGACCATAATAAAGTATCTTTTTTATCCAATGTAGTAGCCGATGAAGCTCCATTGGGTTTTATCTTTATTGAATAAGTCGGCGAGCAATACTTTGTCATCTTGCCTTAATCATTGTGAATCATTGAGGGGTCGGGAGAGGCGCATTTTAGTATTTTAACCGAATTTAATTTTTTTTGTGTGTTTATACGGTCTTTTATATACTGAATGATAGTGAGGTTGAGAGACCATTCCAGTGTGACTGGCTTGAAAATTGCTGCTTTTCATGATTTTTTTTGTTTTTAAATAAAATGCGACAATCAGTCCGATTTTTTTTTGTTTATCCAAATGACTTATGTTGTCCGTAAAAATATTTTTTAATGTTTTAGTTTAATTTTTTTAATATAATTTTGTTGGCCACGGCAAATTGATGCTTAAAAAAATAGCGCCTGACGGTGGAAAGTCCTACCCCAAAAATTGTCTGAGAGAAAAAAAACAAAAAGATTATTAATCAGTATGAAAAACTGTAGAGGAGTACGGAGGATTTTCTTTCGATGAAAATTAACATGTCGAAAATTCATTTCAATATTAAGTGTCAAATTGGGACACAGTTTTTCGTTTAAAAACTGTGAAATTTTAAGGAATGGCGGGAAGAATGATGCGCCAACATTTGAGACGGATAGCTTGAAAACATGGTTTAAAATTTGCCACCGTTTTGAAAAAGGACCTCTCGAGAAGTCTGCGCCAGGTCTCACGCAGCTGCGGGAATTCCTTTTTCTACGAAACATTGTGGCGACCGGAATAATTCGAATTTCGCGACCAAAATTTAATAGCATGTTTATGAAAATCAATATTTTGTGATAATGCAAAAAATAAATTCTTTTCACAATTGTTTACACTGGAATGGTCCCTTAATATTTGATCGAGTAAATAAATAGTGGTGAGGGATTTACTAGAGAACAGTCTCCTAGGGGGTTTCCGCCATTTGTATAGTAGGATAGTTCTTCATTTCCAAGTACATTCTTGCGAGTTTTTACACAGTTCCCCTCTGTGCACATTGATACCCTTTTATCTGCATCCGTCTGTTTTTTTTTTTTTTTTGTTAATATTTGTCTCTCGTTTTTTTCCTCTATTATGCTTCTTTTCTTACCATGCATTTCGCGGCCCTCACTCGTACAAATATTTTATGCCACTTTCATTTCTTTAGTAATTTTTCCTTTTAGTGCCTCCCCCTTGTAGCCACGTTTCCAAACCTACCACTTCCTTATTGATTTTTTCTTTTATTTTCCCGCATTCAAGTATGTGTTTGAATCTTTCTTTCTTCTTACAACACCGGCATGGAGTATCTGTGCAGCCCTTTTTACCTCCTTGTCCTATATTTCCGCATCTTAACCTGGCTCATGTTTTTTTTTAGTTCGTCCCTCGACTATGCCCTTCTTTTCCCTTCGTACCCCTACAATCCGTCAAATTCTCAATTTCTTCCAGCCTTATTGTATTTCCCGGTCGGTTTTCATTCGTATGCTTCTTTCGGTTATGTTTCTCACTCCCTCCATATCTTCGTCTCTTATCCTTTGCCATATTGCTCCAACTCCTACCTCATCCATGACCTTTGTTTATTTCCAGCCCCCATCTGGATAGGATTGCATTTAACCCTTCGACTGCACACTTCTGCCACGAACCTCTCACTGCATGTGGGGTCGATCGGACCCCAGACGTTTTTCAGATCGTTGTATTTCTGCAAATATGCATTTTTTTGTAGTCAATGATCCTTATTTTATGGCCCATAATGCATTTTTTTTAAGAAAAACAATAATTAAGTGCCGAAACATTTGTTCAAAGTGGGAGATGCGTTGAAAAATACATACTAGCACGAAAAAGATCATAATTTTTTTTCGTCGAAATATTAATATGTACAATATATAAAACACCAAAATTCACAAAAAAAGAATTCCCTTACACCTCACTTCTGCATAAACGGGGTCGATTCGACCCCAGGCCGTTGTTCGACAGCTGTCCTCAGTACACGGGTAGGATGTAGGATGGGGGCCGAGTGTCCACCTACAGAGTAGCTGTGGGGGAACATTCGAGCGCCGCACTGCGGCCGATTACCTCGTTTTGCGATACAGTGAGTTAAAAAAATGGGGTCAAAACGACCCAGTGTGCAGCCGAAGGGTTAATATCGCTCTGGCTTCCTCTTTCAAACACTTCTTCCGGCATTTTCATTATTTCACAGGTAGTTTGTTGCACTTTTCCACTCTTTTATTCCTATGCCCCTTATTCCCGTCTCCATTCTCCATATGTAGCTATTCCGCCATTTCTATTATTGATATTGTTGTTATAAATCAATGCGATTTATCGAAAAAATTCTTTGATTCCTCGGCCTGAAGCTTTCAGCCTGTCCCGGGTGCCCGTCAATTAACGGTGGATCGGATTAACGAATCATCACAGTGTAAATATGCTAATCAGTCTGATTTTTTTGTCAAATCAAAGTACTCATGAAGAACGGAAAATGAATCTTCAAATGTTTATTTTTATTTATTTAAAACATTTTTTTAACGGTTGAAAATGTCTTCGAAAAAGGGAGTCCTCGGGGTGTACACGGTTGTGGCCGTAAATATTATCTGAAACTAAATTTGTAAAAAGATTATTAATCAGTATGAAAGCCGCTACCTTGCTATGGAGGTTTTTTTTTTAAATCAAAATTGACAAAATGGCGACGGTTTGAAAAAAAAAGTATCGAATTTAGCCTATTTTTTCGACAGTTTTTCGTTAAAAAAAATGTAAAGATTTAAAAAAAAGCTTCCATAGCAAGACAAAGACTGGCGTGAAGAATGTTGTGTCAAAGTTTGAGACGGATAGCTTGAAAACTCTTTCTTTGAGAGTGTACACCGTTTTGAAAAACGACATTTCGAGAAAAACGCGTTTAAAGTTTCGAGTGCGGAATTTTCATATAAATTGTCCACGTACGATCAATCAGCGACGCCAGGTCCATGTTTATAACTGTCAATACTAACGGATAATGCAAAAAAAATCGATTTTTTGAAAATTTTACACTGATGATTTCTTAAAAAAGACGAGTAAAAAAATGCAGAACAATATGTAAATAATCCTGGCTGTGCATGAATCTAACAAGCCCACGAGCGTGCAAACAATTGAATAAACGTGCACCGTTAGAACCGAGGACAAACGAACGAATTATTTAATTCAGGTTGTTTACGAGTTGCCGGTGAGGCCGTCGCAATATCGCGACAGCGCATACGAATCGAGAAGACACTCGCAGCTGACCGGTATGACCCTGGAAAACTTCACGCTTCTGTCGGTACTCGGCCGGGGACACTTTGGCAAAGTGATACTCTCGCAATATCGGAACACCGGCGAATACTTCGCGATAAAGGCGCTTAAAAAGGGTGACATCATAGCGAGGGACGAGGTCGAGTCGTTGCTCTCGGAGAAACGGATATTCGAGATCGCGAATGCCACGAGACATCCGTTCCTCGTTAACTTGTTCGCTTGCTTTCAAACCGAGGTGAGACGTACTTTGCCTCTCTTAAGGGGTTAGGCTACTTCGAAGATACAAAAAGTCAGGGTTATTTGAAAAAGAAACAAGTCATTTTGAAGAAATACGTAAGATGATTGAAAAATCGCTTGGACGTTTGTATGTGCATTAACAAAGTTGTGTACCAAATTTTATGAACAAGATTAATTGTTAAAGGAGTTATCAACAATCTCGTGCAGGACCGTTGAACGTGAAGGGCTCAACCCTTCACGTGCTTGATTTTGGCCACCTCGTTGATCGGGAACCAAAAAAGACAAATTGAATGTTTCGGAGAATTAATAATATATTTGGCTACATTTGACCTATATTACATAATTTTTTCATAGAAAAATATTGATATCCAAGCGACTTATGCGATGCCTTCGGAGGCGCCAAAAAAAAATTCCTCCACTGCTGGCATGATTCCGGCCGATTGAGTAGCTGAAACCGAAAAAGGAAAAAATGTCGTTAAACCGGAAGGTATTTCCTGTACAATGACGTAGGATTTTCGAGAAATATCAAAAACTAACAAAATGGCGTAGTTATGAAAAAAGTCTGTTTTCTTGCCTATAAAATAGTAGTTCTTTTCATGCCAAATCGTCAATTTTCATCGAATAAAAAATAACCGACGTCATTGTACAGTAAGTATATTCAAGAGTACTCAGTTCAAATTTTAAGTCAATCGGATAATTGTTCTTTGAGTTACAATGTCGTGATATTTTTAAAAGTATAAACTGTCGAAAAAGGCAAAAAAAATCGATTTTTTCAAAGTGTCACTCTGGTATAGCCCCTTAAAGTGAATAATATTGATTAAGACTTGACCGAATTTTTTTAAACGTTTTTCAACCATAAAAAACGTTTGTATATTTTTTTCTTCATTCTTTTGAATATGTTTATTTGTTTAAAAAATTTCACTTAAGGCGGGGTATACATTTAGACAGGAAAAAATAAGCAATATTGAGGGATTTTTTAAACTAAGAAATAATTATTCTACAATTATCAAACTTTAGGTATATTTTAAGGGGAGGTATACACCTAGGAGCCGGAAAAAAGCTCATTTATGTGATTTTTTTCAAGGAAAACTATTTGAAATTTCGGATTGGGGTTTTAATTATCTAAAAGTATACACATTCAAAAATATGTTTAATTTTCTTTATTTAAAAATATCAAAAATATACAAGGATATTGTATGATCCTTGGAGCTTCGTAAAAAAATCTGCGTATACGGTACCCACTGGCGTTTCCTCAAAAATCATCTGAAAAAAAAAACCAAAAAGATTATTAAATTAGATACTATAATCTAGTACTTGTCATAGTCGATTTTGAAAATATCGATTTATGACAAAATGGCGAAAGTTTGAACATAAATAGTGATTTTTGGGCCAAAAATTAGTTATTATTTTGCCTACAAAACAAAAACTAAGTAACGGATAAAAATCCTATGACAAGTACTAGATAATGGTGTATAGAATAACCACAAAAAACCTCAAGGCAATCGGTTCATTGGTTTTCGGGAAATTTTGGGTACCGATTTGAAAAACGTGGTTTTGAGAAAAACGCGTTTGAAAATTTGGGAGTGAATAAATCATGAAATTTGCCAACTAACATGGAATAATCGATACCAGGCCCATAGTCTAGGCCTTCTACGGTCGACGGAATGTTCATAGCTTCTAAATCCTCGACCTCGACCATCTAGGTGTATAGCTCTTCTTAATAATATATTTAAGGAGAGCTCATATTATTTAATGAATTAATTTAAAATTAATTCATCATCAAAATGGCGGAGCTGTGTGTTACAGCAAGGTCGCCGCGGGAGTTGCGAATCGGCGTGCAGTCTAGCTTCCCGTGGACTTTGCTTTGCAAAAAAGTTCAACCATTTTTTCAGTTCGAACATGTATAGTTTCTATGTGACGGTAATCAAAATGAAGAAAATGCAAATTTTAGTAAATGGCACGCATTTGCATTAAAAAAATCAACATTTCACGCAACATTTCTGTAAAATGTGGATTAAAAAAGTAGCTTTTTTCAATTTTTCAAAGACAATTTCCGTCAAGTAGAAAGTACCGATATTATCATATTTTTACCAAGTTTCAACTCAGTCGGCTTAATAGTTTTGGAGTAATCCTGCACGCCAATTTCGATAACGCAGTTTAGAAAAAGAAACGTGCTTGAAGTTCACGCCCGCTCCGAATTCGAGCTGTGAAGCACAATGTCGACGGGCTGTAACGTTTGAAGTTTTTCGAATTTCGCTTTGAAACTGGGAAAATATTCTACATATATAGTTCTATCGTTTAAAGAGAAAAAAAAAGGAAATCGATTTTTTTATCGTTGTAAATGTATATCCCGCATTAACGCAAAGAAAGTCGGTGGTTTAACCTACCGAAGTTTATGGCCTTATCTATTTAGCAGTTTGTTTTTACATTTTCATTAGTGATACCATTATTGTTAATACCTAATGAGAACAAAATGTTGAGAAGAAAAGCGTCGGTCAGGCCTACATTACTATCGCAGTGAAAAAGTGTACCAAATTTCAAGCCAATCCGTGCGTTAGATGTCGAGACATCGTGTACACCGTTTTGAAAAACCTAGTTCCGAGGAAAACGCGTTCAAAGTTTTACTAGCATTTCTATTGTAATCATAAGTTTACCTCCAATCTGCAATTCCTGCACGATATGTTGGACCGTCCTCTTCAATTTGACTTGCCTCATGCAACGAACGAGCGTTCGTCATTTTCACAGTAGCCTAAGCCCGCAACTCTCTCTTTCACTATTGCCAAAGACTTTCTCACGTATATTTTTTCTTTGCCGCGAACTTGTGGTGTACAGGCCCACGTGTGTTTCGTGATGGAGTACGCTGCCGGTGGTGATCTTATGATGCACATACATGCTGACGTTTTCGGTGAATCGCGCGCGGTGTTCTACTCGGCCTGTGTCGTACTCGGTCTACAGTATTTGCACGAGAGTCGTATCATCTACAGGTGAGCCTATTATCATTGAGCAATAGGGTATTCCTTTTACAAAACGTAAATTTTGACAATTTTATTCTTTGGTGGTGGATAAACTACCAGAATTTTTATTTCAATTTTATGGAATCGAGTGCCATAAAAATGGATTTAAGGGGCTATACCAGTGTGAACGCTGAAAATTTCGGTGATTTTCGGGCTTTTTTTGGAAGAAAAGTACTCAGTTAAATGTTTCGGAAAATTAAGAATACATTTGGCTATATTTGACCTATATTACATAATTTTTTCATAGAAAAATATTGAGATCCAAGCGACTTATGCGCTGCTTTTGGAGACGCAAAAAAGTTCCTCCACTGCTGACATGATTCCGACCGATTGAGTAGCTGAAACCGAAAAAGGAAAAAATGTCGCAAAGCTGGAAGGTATTTCCTGTACAACAACGTAGAGTTTTCGAAAAATATCAAAATCAAACAAAATGGCGTAGTTATGAAAAAAGTCTGTTTTCTTGCCTATAAAATGGTTGTATTTTTCAATGCCAAATCGTCAATTTGTATCCAATCAAAAATATCCTACGTCCTTGTAGAGTAAATATATTCAAGAGTACTCAGTTCAAATTTCAAGTCAATCGGATAATTGCTCTTGAGGTACAATGTCAGCAAATTTAAAAAATCTCATTTCGAGCAAAACGCGTTTAAAGATTTAACTATCGATTTTTCTGAGATAAAATAATAGAGATACGGCCTGGAAATTTTTACAGGATATTCTTGAAAGTATAAATTGTCGAAAAAGGCAAAACAATTGATTTTTCGAAAGTGTCACACTGGTATAGCCCCTTAAGCCATACGGTTCATTTGAAAAATAAAAATAAAAATATATATTTAGAAACTAGACATATAGATGTACAGTATCACGTAGGCGAATTTCGATATCTAAAAGAATGGCGGACCAGCGAATTTTATTTTCGATTTTCATGCAAAATTTTCATCGTTCACAAGAAAAAAAAATAGAAGGAAGCACTTTATTTTAAAAAATCCCTACGTAGTGCCATAGAGACTGGATTTCCGAACAGTTTAAGACTTGGCGCATGCAAATTAAATGAATAGTTTTTTTTAATATGTTGTCAACCAGGTTGAAAAACGTAGTTTCGAGAAAAACGCGTTCAAAGCCGCACATGAGCCGCTCGGCACGGTCGTGCGTTATGAACGGTTTCACATAAAATGCTGTACCTCCGCCAATTTTACAATTTTTTTTTTTTTTTTAATTTTGAGAACATTCTTATAAAATGTATCTTTCAAAAAATGAAAAAAAAATGACCGTTTTTTTTACCGTGTTGTGGTGTCTTAAAGAAGTAAAGAAAAGTTTCTTTACTTTTCAAAACTCGAACTCAAACTAGAAACACGACGTTTTCGCACGAAAAAAAATTATGTGTTGCTGATACAAAATCGCTACTACTTCAAGTTATGGTCTTGTCAAATGTCCAATCTAACGATCTCACGTTTAACATCTGACAATTCCAACCATAACCTCCTGTAGGGCCATCTTTTGTCAAACGGCGGAGACTTATACTCCCAATATATATTTTTTTTCATGAATTATAAAATTTATTGTGTTTTTATAAATTAAAACCAACATTGTTCCATTGTTTATTGCGAAAACGACCTTATTTATACATTCTTAGTATTTTTCTTACATAGAGTAAAATATCCTATCCTTTATGGGTGTATCGTGCGCACGTAGCGCCCAAACCCAAGTGTGATCGCCACGAGGAAAAAAAAAAAACTATCTCGTTACAGGGACTTGAAGTTGGATAATCTTTTGCTCGACACTGAGGGTTACGTGAAAATCGCCGATTTCGGGCTGTGCAAAGAGGGTATGGGTTACGGCGATCGAACGGGCACGTTTTGCGGTACCCCGGAGTTCTTAGCACCCGAGGTACTCACGGAAACGTCGTACACTCGGGCGGTCGACTGGTGGGGATTGGGTGTACTGATATTCGAGATGCTCGTCGGCGAGGTAATTTTAACGTTGTAAAAACATTTTTTCCCATCCTCGGAGAGAAAACCCGAACGTTATTGTTGAACAAACTTGTTTTTTTTTTTGTTCCGCCCTTGAAGTCACCTTTCCCCGGCGACGACGAGGAGGAAGTATTCGACTCCATAGTCAACGACGAGGTTCGCTATCCGAGATACTTGTCACTCGAAGCCATAGCCATTATGAGACGATTGTTGAGAAAGAATCCCGATAGACGATTGGGCAGCAGCGAGAGGGATGCCGAGGACGTGAAGAAACAGGCGTTCTTCCGGGATATAGCGTGGGATGATTTGCTCCTGAGACGCGTTAAACCGCCCTTCGTGCCAGTGATCGTGAGTATATTGGACGCGACGAATGATCGCGAATCCCGCGAACACGTTACGCGTGGCGTTTCTATATCCGTATAATTGCGAAATACGAATAAAAATTGAGGTATTCCTCTCTACTTTGTTGGGGCATCTGATAAAAAAATAAGTTACAGTCAATTATTGTACCAAATTTCAGTAATGTGAATGAATTTTCATAGATTCGTATACATTTTAATATATGGGACATTGAATATTAGTATGTTGCGTACGAGCTTTTCAACGCGCATCATAATAATACAAATATTTGTTTGATTAATGCAACGAACGTACATGATTTCATTATTTACACAAAAAGTGTTAAAATTGCAATATGACAATTATTTTTAACTTCATTCTGTTGAAAAGTACAATACCTTGTACATTGAATATTACAAAACGCTGTTTAAAGAAATATGAAACTTAAAATACTTTTACAATACTATGGCAAATGAAATTTCAAAACTTAGTATGTGAATGAATATTTAGGCTTCAGTGTTGTAAAATTCAATACCGGACCTTCATTTCATACAGTTTTACATTTCGTAATACGTACGAATTGAATATTAATACACTATCTATAAATAATTAAAGTGGAATAAATAAAGTGGAATAAAAAGTTCCGCGCAAATTCAGTAGATGTCGACATTTTCGGCATTCTCTGAGAAGTCGCGGCTACGAAAGTTTTTCTGCTAGTCACATTTCCCCAAGTTACCATTAAGGTAATCCTATCGCCAGGCTTCAATCCATAGGATTCTCATTTTTTTTTTGAGCTTCACTAAATATATTAATAATCGTCTCTGTACAATTTCAGGATCGGTTATCGTGCTAATTGCAGAGAGAAAAAATCTTAAAATTGCTTATTTTTGTGAAGGAATTCCGAGACAACGTACAAAAACCCAATTTCCGCTCGCTACAAAAGTGTATATTATAGTGGGAATCCGTCAGATTCTGAAAAACAATCATATTTACATACTTAACACTTGTGGTAATCCAATGCTCTCAGAAAAAATTACGCTTATTGACCTAATGTTTATGTGATATCAAGTTGAATTTGAATCAGCTCACTCATTCGAATTTCCACACATATTTCATTTTTAAGGAGGTTGGAGCGTAGCCACAATCCAAGGTTAAATTCAATTTTAAAAAATGTTATGTTTTAGACTGTATCGTTTTTACGAATTTTTTTAACTTTTTTCACCACCAAACGCCAGAGATAAAAAATAGTTTAATGTATGTAATTTAACGTGCGGTTAGACGGGCAAGACTTTCACACTAAAGGTCATGTAATTCTTTTTGTTATTTAGCACCAAGATAAACCATTTCTAACAAGGGATTAATGCAAACTGAACCTTTGTGAACATTTAGAAAAAAAAATCCTCATCTTGCCCATCGTAAACCATGGGCCAATAATCTCGTGATGTAAATATGAATAGGCATAATTATAAATTACTCAAAATTTCATTGTGGATTGTATAAAACATTCGTTGTCGTAGTTTTTCATAATAATCATCGATAACGTTATACTTTTTCAAGTTGGTGGTAACACAAAAGTTTTTCTACTTTACGTAATAAAAATATTAAAATGCATAATTTTGCCCTTTAATTAGATATTTTAAAAAATTAGCACATACAGAATAAATCTGTATGTCGTATGCATTTTTTTGAGGTTCATTGAAAAAAAATGAATAAACCGTTATTTTACTCAACTGAATCGCTCCAACCTCCTTAACCGACATATTTCGCCGACACAAGTTTTCCACGCTTTTTAACAGTCGTGGCCCGAATACAATGCTTTGTATTTCCCGCACCTGACATTCTGTTGACAGATCGACGTTGACAAGCATGGAGGTTAAACTCGCCTGGTTTAGTAAAAAGAGACTGAGATAGTACTAATGTTGCCAAATATCAAACCTCGAAATACTGCGTGAATCGTTGGAATAACTATTTTTTCATTTTTCTAATTAAACGTGAACATTCATTAAACAGTTTACACGTGGACAATTTTAGTTATTACGAATTATTTTTTTTCCTTATGTTAAGAATATAAATTGTACAAGTCTCGAGTGTGATCAGTAGTAGGACTAGTGTGAAGCGATAGGATTACCTTATTGACGGGGCCATCATATGTGACAGCAATTTTTTTCGTTTGTTTGGGATTTTTCTTTTGATGAATTTTTACCACACATTTATTAACATTTTGCAGTCCCTCAGAATTTTCCCAAACAAAAATAACTCATTGAATCGATTTGACACCGTTCGGAAGACAGTTATGTTTACACAAAAGTTGGTTGACGGCTGCCATGATTCCGGAGGTTTTGCTCATCTATATTTGGCTATATTTGACCAATAGTACATAATTTTTTCATAGAAAAATATTGAAATCCAAGCGACTTATGCGCTGCCTTCGGAGGCGCCAAAAAAAAAGTTCCTCCACTGCTGACATGATTCCAGCCGATTGAGTAGCTGAAACCGAAAAAGGAAAAAATGTCGTTAAACTGGAAGGTATTTCCTGTACAATGACGTAGGATTTTCGAAAAATATCAAAATCCAACAAAATGGCGTAGTTATGAAAAAAGTATGTTTTCTTGCCTATAAAATGGTCGTTTTTTTTTTTCAATGCCAAATCGTCAATTTTTATCCAATCAAGAATATCCTACGTCATTGTAGAGTAAATATATTCACGAGTACTCAATTCAAATTTCAAGTCAATCGGATAATGGCTCTTTGAGTTAATGTCAGCAAACTTGAAAAATCTCATTTCGAGAAAAACGCGTTTAAAGATTTAACTATCGATTTTTGCAAGATAAAATGATAGAAATACCGCCTTGATTTTTTTACAGGATATTCTTGAAAGTATAAACCGTCGAAAAAGGCAAAATCGATTTTTTGAAAGTGTCACACTGGTATTAGTCGGTATTAGTCGGTAACCTCGTCCCAGTATTGAACCACGTGCTCACGTCTATTCTCCGTAGCGTATAAAAAAAAAGCAATGAGCAACACGATCCATTGACCAAGCACACGCTCGTACCACCTTAACGAACGTTTTATTTACCGCGTGTTTTTCAGGACTCTGTGGAGGACGTGAGCAACTTCGACGAGGAGTTTACGTCGGAGAAGCCTCACCTCACAGCACCCAAAGATCCAAGGCCGCTGAGCGACCTGGAACAAGGTCTCTTCCGGGACTTCACCTATATGGCGGATTGGTGCTAATGCCGCGAGTGAGTCCGTCGGCAATACAATCGCGAACGTGCAAAGACACGACAAAGAAATGAAAAAAAAAGAAAGAAAGAAAAGAAATACCCTTGGAGATCCCTCGCGCGTGTCCGGGGAACAACGCCGGGCAAGCCTCACGTTTTCGCTTCGTTGCGATCGATTTGTATATTTTTAATGTTTTTAATCCAACTCAGCTGGTTACGCATGGAAAACGAAAAAAAAAAAGCACGCAAGATTTGAAGTAGCTTTAACGCTTGGCTCTAAACGAGTAAAAAAGAAAGGTCGACCTCTCGCTTCTCGGAGGCGAGCGGTGGCAATATTTATACGACACTGAGAGTTCTTGTACGTGTGTCTCTTTTTTACTCGTCTTCCTCCTCCACACACATACACACCCCCCCCTCCCCCTGGCCGTACACACGTCCCATTCGACGCTTTCCATCTCACATCTCGCGACCGACCGAGCAGCGTCTCTCGAGACACGGCCGCCGCGCATACACGTAGCGACAATCGAGGAAAAGAACTGCGGTACAAGAAAGAACGAAACAAAAGTATTAAGAGGGCGAAGAATCTGCGAGGTTTTTTACGTTGAACTATTTTTACAAAGCGGACATCCCCGAGACGTGAATCAGAGTTGAAACTCATCCATTACTTTCGAGCGCTTGGTTCGCGACGCGCTTGTTTATTCCGTTGACGATTTGGCATCGATATTCTTTTTTGTTCTCATTGTTTTCTCGACCGACAACACGATTCCCACGAAAATGAAACTTTCCAATGTTTTGCCGGAGAACAAGACGGGGGAAGAGTGAATCGTGAGAATTGAATGAAAGTTGAATACTCGACGCTTCGGATTCGCCAGTTAACAATCAGTTTTATTTACGTGGCAGCCGAATTATCCGTGGAAGAAACGTTTCGTTTTTTCGTTCTCAATCAAACGGGCCCGTATTTTTGTATACTTAGAATAACCGAAAGGGGAAAGGATTCGGAAAGGAATTGAATAGTTGAAATCTTGAAAGAAAAAATGTGATATGAATAAACGAGTAGAGCGAGTTTAAAAGCAAATGGAGAGTTCCAACGCTGATGAGGAACAGAGAGAACCGAGACAGCGAGACGGAAAAACACGGAACCATTCGAAATTGTGAAAATACGTTTAAAACCACTTGTGATATTCGCGGCAACCCGTCGGCCTCCCAGTTGCCTTATAAAGCATTAGCAGAATGATAGTAGTCTGGTAAAACTATTTTATACCGAAGAGAGGAAGAGCAAAGCAAATGAGGAAATCAACGCTTCGAGAATTCCCCTGCAGACCCCCTAAAGTGTCCTTGAACGATTCAAAACATAATGTAAACGCATCCGTTTTGACGACAAGAAAAAGCAATCGTTCCGCCACGCCCGAAGCCGCGTGAGTTTTTTAATACTGAAAAAGAAGGCATGAATGACGAAAGAGAGGGAAATCGTTAATGTGCGCTAAATTGCTGTTATCCACGTGACACTGCGACTCGACAAGACTATCGTGCCCGGTGAAAAGAATGAAACGCATAACGCGCGAACGCTTGATCAATTTTTGCGCTAACCGTACTTTGCGAGAATAAGTTTTTTTTTTTTAAAAAAAAGCTCCCCGTACGAGGGAGATTAAAGGGTTCAACGTTTTATCACGGAGCGCGCGTACGATCCCGGCCAAAGGTTTAATTCAATCGGAATTTCCGTACTTCGCGAACCGGCAAAAATGTGCAAAAAATAATGATACCGAAATGTTTTCAACGAATTGTTAATACGGATATTTGTCTGACAAATAATCGACGAAAAATGTTTTCTTCGTATGAAATAAAATAGTTCATTTTTCAAATACCAAGGATTTTTTATGAAAATCTTCTATCTTTCTTTTTGTTCCCCTTTTCGGATTTATTCGAAGGTTACGAAGCCGCCCCGTTCAACGTTTTGGAAACTTCTCAAGGGTAACGCGGAATCTTTTTACAAAATAAACATAATTCACGATCGCCCATTTATCGGAGTGTGTGAAAAACATGACAAGTGTTCAGAAAAATGAACGGAGTCGTTCCATACGAAGAAAATTATTTTTTGTCAAATATTCGCTTAAGGTAGAACAAGCGCTTTTGATTTTTATAGATTTTGTACAAATTTTAACCAGACCTTGTTCATATCATTATCTATGTTTGAGTGAAATTTCAGAACAATCGACCATTTGGATTGAGAAATAATGGGTTTTAAAGTTGCAACTTTTAACACTGCAGGGTCCGCATTGAAATGTAGACAGAATAATTTTGCGTTAAAAATATTTGTCCCGTATGATAAGAAGACATATGGCAACACCGCATCGTTCCACGTATCCAACAGAGTCGGACGTAATTTTATTTATAAGTATAAATACGAATTTATTCACATCGTGATTTTCATGTGAATATAAATACAAATTTATTCATACTTCACTTATTGTAAATACAAATACAAATACAATTGTATTCACAAATATTCTGAACATACAAATAAATTAACAGAAAAAATTGTGAATATTCACAAAAAATCCTGTGAATTAAAAAAAAATCACATCCAAATCTGCGAATGCAAATGTATTGACAAAAAATTGTAAATACAAAAAAATTCACAAAATAAGTTGTGAATTTTTTCGTATTCAAGACAAATTAAAATCAAATTCACAATGATTAGATTAAATTTTACACCAAAAGTGAGTTCTTACGTACTTTGAGGGAAAACATTGCGTCGAGCAAAAACATTGTGTTGAGTTCAACACAATGTTTTCTCTCAAAATACGTAAGAACTCACTTGTTGTGTAAATTTTAAAATAATTATCTTGAATTCGATTTTAATTTTCTTCAACTTGAGGAAATTCACAACTCATTTTGTGATTTTTTTCATATTTATAATGTAATATTTGAAACTCACAACTTTTTTTTCTCTCAAAATACGTAAGAACTCACTTTTGGTGTAAATTTTAATCGAATCATTGTGACTTTGATTTTAATTTGTCTACAATATGAAAAAATTCACAACTTATTTTGTGAATTTTTTTGTATATACAATTTTTTGGGAATACATTTGCATTAACACAATTGGATGTGAATTTTGTTTTAATTCACAAGATTTTTTGTAAATATTCACATTTTTTCTGTGAATATTCATAATTTTTTCTGTGAATTTATTTGTATGTTCAGAATATTTGTGAATACAATTGTATTTGTATGCATGCATTTGAATACAAATAAATTCGTACTCACACTTGTGAATACGAATTTATTTGTATTCGTATTTACAACGAGTGAAGTATGAATAAATTTGTATTTATATTCACATGAAAATTGCGATGTGAATAAATTCGTATTCGTATTTATAAATAGAATTACGCCAAACTCTGGTATCCAATGACGTAAGTTTGCGCGGCATATTTACAATAATACCGCAACACAAATTTTCATTTGGAAGTAATTTTTAATCGAGCAAAGTTTTTAATTAGTTATGAATCAGCCAACACTTTTATTTGTTGATGAAGATAACACAAACAATATAAAATATTAATATTTATAACGAAAATATTTTTTTATGATAAAAGTTCTTAACTTTAGGAACACGATAATTATTTTTTTTTCTCGATATATTGAACAATACTGTTCTGCAGTATTGCCATATGTCTTCTTATTATAGGGGACGAATATTTTTTACGAAGAATTACTCCGTCTTTACTGAACGTTTTTAGCTAAACTGAATAGTAACGGCAATCCAAATTTTTTTCACTCTTTCCCTAACTAGTTTGCTATCTAAACATAATTTGTTTTCAAAATTTATAACACACAACAGAATGATACGACGAATTATGTGAAATTTCGTTCAACCGTGCGTAATGATATGAAGAATGTCCGGTTAAAATTTGAACAAAATCCCTAGAAATCAAGAGCGTTCGCTCGGTCTACCTTAAACTGTTAGTAAATAATCTACTCCCATTATTATTAGTGACAATTTCATAGAATCAAACTTTTGGCCGAAAACGTACGTCCGATGCATTCTCGAACACACTCTCAACCTTGCGGGAGTCATAGTTTTAGAAACTAATGGAACAGTCTTCGTTGGGACTGCTGTTTTCCCCGATTGTACACAACCTTTTTTTTCTTCTTTTTTTGCCCTCCCCATGTCTTAATGGTATATCGTACTATACACTCATCGTGCTGTAAATCATATACGAACGACTAACAGATTGTAAGATAACGTTCCAGTAATTAAATTTGTAAGGACGCATAATATGCAAATATTGTTAAAGAGAAAAAAGGAAAATATACGACGAGGAGAGATATATATATATACATACATATACACACATATATACGCGTGCAATTTTTATAAAAGGACTAAGCGGTTTTATTCATCGTTGGTACGTGAAAGATATACTGGAATAAAGTTTCAGCTCGATCAATGATCATCGATCTGGGATTTGGCGAGCTCGTACAAGTTTCTACCGTTGTTACGTATGGCTCGCTCCAATTCTGACTTTTTGGCGCTCGCCAGCTTGAGCCCCTGGGTCAATTCCGGTGCTGGTGGTTTCCTGAGGCCTTCGGTCACCCGGTAAAAAATACTGCTGCTCTCTCCACCCTTCAGTACGAGCGTAAAGCTGAGAAATAAAAATAGAAAAAGTAATCAAGGGATTCAAATGAAATATTTCGTACACGAGATGACTGAGGCAAAACATCGGACAAAAAAAAATTGCTATACATTGTAGACAATGTTGAATTTTTTTACTGATCATTATTTTTATGATGCTTGAACATTTATTAATTGTTTTTTAAGAAGTGTACGCGTTTTTTAGATATCGGTTTCAAATAATAAAAAAGAAAATACTTTATCACACCATGGTGGTATTTGGGAAATTTTTCTTTTTGCTTGAAATTGATCGATTTAATTAATCGTTACTTTCGGTTTCGATGTTTTGTACTGGGCTCGATAAAAATGGTGTTGAAGTTTGCATCATTGGAATGCAACGAAAGTTGTACTTAATTTTTTCATTTCATTCTTTTTATTACTATCCAAACCCTTTTTTTTCAAGTTAAAGTTATTCAACCCTAATAAGGTGTTTTAAAAATGTTCCACTGATTTCTGTAGCCTAAATAGGCCCGAAAAAAATTTGACAAAACGAAAAAAAAAAAAACATTTTGTTGCACCCCGACGATGCAAACTTCAATACCATCGATAAAATCGGTTTCTTGCAGCAAAATTGTCTTTTCATCTCCCATTGGAAATATCGCGAGATTTTTTACAAGTAAACAAGTATTGCGAGTGAATTGTTCCGCTTCGGAGCTGTGCATGGATGTATACCTTGCGCACTGCAGGTGTTCTTGGATATTTTCTATTTGCCGCAGCGTGATGTTGTTGCTCGCTGCCCAAGGTACGTAGATCTCGACCGACGCGTTTTTGCTGACTCTGGCCTCGAAATAAACGAGGTCGAGATTCTCGTTGTACTTGTAATCGACGTCCCAGAATCGTCGTTCTTGCGTGGCGAAAGCACAACAAAACGATGCTTAATTTCCGTGATAAATTTAGCGCGATCGTTGAATAACTGTGATTAGGGAATGTAGGTACCTTCGCAAAGCTCGATGTACACGTAGAACGCGGTGGTGATTTTGACATCGTCTTTGCAGCCGAGCTCGCCAATTTTGTAGTACTGGAATTCGAGAATTTCGAAGATTCCGAATTTAAGGTAATCTTATCGCTTCACACTAGTCATACCACTGATCATACTTGAGACTTGTACAATTTATATTTTTAACATATGCAAAAGAAATAATTTGTATTAACTCAAATTTTCCATCTGTAAACTGTTCAATGAATGTTCACATTGGTAATTATGCAGTAATTCCGAAAAACGACGGGAATTTTTTTTTCACCGTGAACTTCTTTATTCCATTATATTGAGTAATATACCGTCGGGGGAGGCTGACACTTTCCATTAATTCCATAAGTTACGGGGTTTGAAGTTCGCAGAAACACGTGATAAAATAGGGAATTTTTTAATATTTCGACGCCTATATTGGGGAGTATGAAGTATTATACAATTGTACTACGTTGGTAATTTTTATGGCCCTACTAAGGGCCGATAAAAGTCTTGAAAAATACTGATGTCGAAAAGTGTCGAAATTCTATTATTTCTTTACGGCTCCTTCGACCCAACCCTGGCTTCCTTCACCCCAAACAAAACCAAACCTGCCGCATTCCACTGAGCTAGTTCCCCACAAGTTGGACACTTCACAGTGCGAAACAAAACGTCGTGGGTTTGCAGGAATTGCATGTATTGTTCAGAATCTTCACACAATCGATTAAATTGGCGTAATCCGTACGAGCAATTGGTACAATTCATTTCGAAAGCAAGGTGTTTGATTATTCACGATATAATCAAGACTGAGCTGTTCTTGTTTTCTTTTCGGTACTTCGGGGACTAATAGAAATACAAGTAGTGTGAGAGAGGGCAGTTGTGGTCACCGAAATCAAAACATATCTCATCGTTCCAAAATATATACATTGTTACCTTCATAATACACTATATATGAGGAAACACGTAGCTGTTTAGGGAGGTGTCGAAATATTGCCTGTTTCCGGAAACTTCAAAACCCCATAACGTATGGAATTAATGGGAAATGTCAGCCTCCCCCGACGGAATATCACTTACTATAATGGAATAAATAACATCAGGGCGAAAAAAACATCTCTCGTCGTTTTTCGGAAAAGACCTCATACTGCATAATTACCTTCACATTTAATTAGAAAAATAAAAAAAATAGTAATTCCAACGATTCGCGCAGTATTTCTAGGTTTGATATCTGGCAACATTGGTTCTATCTCCGGTTCTTTTTATTCAACCAGGCAACCTCCATGGTTTACTTAACCTCCATGGTTTTGAACGTCGATCTGTCGAAACAATGTCAGGTGCGGGAAATATAAAGCATTGTATTCGGGCCACGACTGGTAAAAAGAGTGGAAAATTTGTGTCGGCGAAATCGGTCGGTTGAAAATAAAATATGTGTGGAAATTCGAATGAGTGAAATGAGGTTAGGACTACAGTCAGCTGTTGCCTTGCTGTCACGTGTCTTTATCGTAGCAAGTGGTAATAAATCCAATAGCGGAAGTTCAAATTAAACTTGATAGTACATACAAATTTGGTCAATAAGCGTAATTTTTTCTGAGAGCATTGGATTACTACAAGTGTTAAGTACGTAAATATGATTATTTTTAAGAATCTGACGGATTCCCACTGTAATACACACTTTTGTAGCGACCGGAAATTGGGTTTTTGTCTGTCATCTCGGAATTCCTTCACAAGAGTACGCAATTTTAATATTTCTTATCTCCGTAATTAGGTCGATGAACGACACTGAAATTTTACAGAGACGATTAATAACGTATTTTGTGAAGCTCAACAAAAAAATTATGAAAATCCTATGGGTTGAAGCTTGGCGATAGGACTACCTTAAAACGCATGTATATGGTAGAGCATTGAGAACTATTCCATACGTATTCTTTTATCGACGGAAAAACTGTTTCAAAGAGGTTGGAGCGTTAGCAACAATCCAAGATTTGAAGATAGCGTGGAGAAATTTCCACGCTAAAAACCAGTCGTGGCCCGAATACAATGCTTTACATTTCCCGCACCTGACATTGTTTCGACAGATCGACTTTGAAAAGCATGGAGGTTGAACTCACCTGGTTGAGTAAAAAGAGACGGAGATAGAAGCAATATTGCCAAATATCAAACCTAGAAACACTGCGCGATCCGTTGCAACAACTATTGATTCTTTTTTCCAATTAAACGTGAACATTCATTAAACAGTTTACACATGGAAAATTCAGTTATTACAATTTTCTTTGCATATGTTAAAAATATAAATTGTACAAGTTTCAAGTATGATCAGTGGTATGACTAGTGTGAAGCGAGAGGACTACTTTAAGGGGTGAGATGCAGTCAGAATTTTCAAAAAAGCGATTAAAACCAACACATTTTCTTGAAGTATGATGTTTCGAAAATATTCCCTGAAAATTTCAAGTCAATCCGATGTATAGTTTCCGGGATATCCCACAATTAGTGAAGGGGCGTCGGGTCCCCATGGCAGGTAGCAGCTGACCAACACGCAAACGATAATACCCGGGAAGGCAGAATGCTTCAAAGACAAATTGATATTTTGGAAGCTTCCACATCGGCAGAAGCCCTATTGTATCGGCCAGGAATTGATCATTCGATGTAAGTAATTTTTTAATTAGTAATTCTATACATAAATCAGATGTACAATTGGAAAACTCTTTCAGAAATTTTCCAAAATTTATTACTAAAAAACTATGAACTATAGCAAAATTTTATAAAGAATACTTTCGTTTTAAGATTACCCAAAATGTTTTTTTTTAAATAATTCGTGCAGAAAAACTTTAATTTTTTGAAAATTGTCTTAACAATTGGCTATAAACAATTGAATGCTCGACTTTTCGGCAAAAAATTGTGATATTCGGATTTAGCGGATCAAAATACATAAAAAAGTTTAGCTTCTTCCATCGAGCTCAAAAATTTACGAACATATAATGCCGCATCCACATCGAAAAACTTTAAACGCGTTTTTCTCGAAACTATGTTTTTCAAGTCGGTGACCACTATAATTCAAAAACCACTCGATGGATTTTGATGAAATTTGGTGTGCTTATTGATAGCATTAAAAACTAGTCCTTAATCGAGGGATTTTTATTTTTGTTGAAAATTTAGATTTTTTTCGAACAATAAACGAGCGATTTTTTGGTCCAAAATTGAAAGTTATCTGTCGAAAGCCGCCATTTTGTTAATTTTTGAAAAAAAAGCTTCGTTTAAGGACAAGATTTATTATTTAACTAATTATTTTCTTTTGGTTTTCTTATTTCAGATGATACAGTAAAATTTTACTACATGCCGAAGGGAGTCCGACAAAGATGGCGATATTTTTATAAATAATCAATATTTTTCTTTGGAAATTTGTACAAGTCAAGTTGAAATATAACATAAAAAGTCTGTGTAACAACTTTTGTAAAACAAACTTAATTACTACAAAAACAAAAATTATTGACAATGCTCGTTTTTTCACGCATCTGACTGCATCTCACCCCTTAATAAAATCGAAATCGGACACTGAAGTCATATTCCTCGTGCGTGCAGTTGCACGGGAAGTCCGCGACGGAAAGAGGGCGCTGCGTTCCGTGCGCCCTTTGTATACTACGCCTGTACACTACAATCGTGCCTGTACCGGCCTCAAAAACTATGCAGGAATTTTATTACGAGTTTTTCGTTATACGAGAAAATTCAACGGTTGTAACTCGTCCGATCGACCGGTTAGGTTGTTCGCATTTGTACTCACGCTAGGGTGACAAATGTCGTACATGTCAGGTGTCGGTGGATTGACGTTCGCTGTTTACGTTTTCGCGAGAAGCAGCGCACGGAGAACCAGGGAGACTAGAGTAAAGGAGTGGACACTCCATAGGAGATAAGCAGCGAAAGACGGCCCCAAAATCCCGACTTTTAAGTGACCGCAAGGGACGCTGCGATCGCAATTCCCCGATGTATAGTAATACTTGTAGCTAAAGGTTTTAGGCATGCGCATTAGAGGAAAAAGTAGCCGACGGAAAGCTAAGCAAGAGAGCAATATGTCTATATTTAAGGGAAAGCCGATTGCAACGCCACCTACAACTCTTATTTTCCTTGATTTTGGAGCCACATCGCTAGCACACAGTGTCCACCACGGTCTTACATACAGGTCTTGCAACGAAGCTAAATTTTCGTGGTGGGGGTAGGCACTCTTATATGTTTTAATTTTCGATTCATTAGGCGCCGCTACGCGTCGCTACTAGCGAGGGGAAGTAGTTTCCCCCTTACCTCACCGGCGAATGGGCCAAAGGTGTTTACGTCACGCAGCCAACGGCGCATGCGTTGCGGTCAGGAGGGAAAAGGACACGAGCTATTTCTCTCTTCGTCGCACCACTACTTCCCCTTGCCTTCACGCACCAAGCGGCAGAAATCGGAATAAAAAGCAAAACATCTAAAGGTGCCTACCCCCACTACCGCCGTTGTCAGACCTGTATGTAAGACCGTGGTGTCCACTCCTTTACTCTAGTCTCCCTGCGGAGAACGATGCGTCGCATGGTTGGAATGGAAGTTGGCGGCGCAGGTGCGTAGTACGAATGAGGACGCGCAGGCGCGTGGTTCGGTCGGCGAGTGAACGATGCCGCGCAGGCGCGAGAATCGCCGCGCGCGTATCTCGAACTGCACAAATGCGGCGTAAATTTCTTACGATATCCGCGAGGTTTTAACCAATAATGTTGCTGGAACAACGAAATTCGAGTAACGTGATTGATCGAATCTTTACGGTTATGGTTTTGGAAAGCAACTAAAAATAACAACCTCGACCCCAATGTCCATTTTCAACCGGATTGAACGCGCCGTCGGCCATATTGCCTCCGAAGACCGTTGAGGAACATATCTTCCTTTCTTCCTGCCGGAAATACGCAATCTCGCTACGAATCTTGGCGACCCATGCGCTTTGCGGCCGTTTTTACGAAATAAATGGTCGTGTTCGTTGGGTCTCATCATTTTGATACGAACAAGTGCGCATGTGCATAATGATGCGCAACGCGCAATTGCGCAATGAAACGTGCGCATCATCAAATGCGCATCATTATGCGCATGCGCAATCAAAATGATGAGACCCAACGAACACGACCAATGCATCGGACTTTTTTTTAACGCCTTTCTAGTTGATTGAAGTCAACAGATTCGGACCGCGCGAAGCTTCGAACTCTTCGCCGTTTTTCAAGCAGTCACGCGCTATATCAAAGAACAGATATTACATGGAACTCCACGGCCCGAGTTAATATTTGGCAGAAAAAATGTAGTTAATATTTCCGCCGGTAGGCTGCGCGGCGATGTATCGGTGTGCTACACACAATGATGGAGGTTCAAGGCACGCCTCTCGCGTTTGTCTCTCTCTCTCTCTCTCTCTCTCTCTCTCTCTCTCTCTCTCTCTCTCTCTCGCGTATGCCTATCGGGCTATAGCGCTGTCCCGTTTGTATTAATGGTCGACTGACCGACCAAGCGTTGGGCGGTTCAGTAGGAGACAGCGCATCATTTAAAATCACGTTGAGATATTTCTGTCGCGGAAGGCCGTATTTTGGGGGGGCACAAGGGAGGCTCTTCTGAATCAGTGATAAATTATATTGGCGCTTAGTAAAAAATAAGTCACAATCAATTAATATACACAACAATAAACTGGAATAAAAAAGATTGCGCAAATTTTGTAGAGTCAGACGCTTTTGAATTTTTCTTGAAAGGTTGCGGCTACGAAATTTTATCTTAAATATTTTCTTTAAGCATTCGGTCCCCCCCTTTTTCATTGTCGTTACGGGATAAACATCCGAAAAGCTATTACACCCGATTCGTCCGAAATTTTGCACAGATGTTCCATTTAATATATAAAGACATCTCCTGAAGGGATTTTTGGCGCGTTCCAATAGAAATCGAGTTTTAAAGTTTATTTTTTAGCCCGCACGAGTATATCTATATCGCTCGCCACGGCCGATCGATACCCCACCCCTCCAATATAACCTCTATATAATCTATATCTATATAACCTAAACCAATTCAACCAAACCCAAATACACAAACCCAGCTGGTGGGACCTGGTGTCCGGAGACCCCTAAAAAAACGGTGGACACCATTTCTCAAAAACTATCGCATCGATCTTATTGAAATTATGCAAACTTCTTCAAAATAGCATTGACTAGTGATTGTATGAAGGATTTAAAAAAAACATTTGGATTTTCGGCAGAGTTTTATGCAAAATGGTTCAATTTTTGGTCAATTTACGCTACGCATAGTCTTGTAAAACTAGTTGTAATCGAAGAAAAACCTTCGCTCTATTACTAGTCAATGCTATTTTGAAGAAGAGTGCAAAATTTCAATAAGATTGGTGCATTAGTTTTCGAGAAATCGTGTCCACCGTTTTTCGAGGGGTCACCGGAAGCCAGGTCCCACCGGCTGAATAAGCCAAATTTTTTAATGACATTTAAAAAAAATATTATTGTTATGTTGCTCTTTTATGTGCTCATCATTTGGAATAAAATCATTTATGAATTATATTTTCTTTAATAAAGAAAATATGCTTTTTGGCTTAAAAACTCACGTAGCCCCTTAAAAATTATTTTCGTCTAAACTTTTACGTGTCGTCGTTGTTAGGAAAACGATGGAAGCTCAGCTTGGGACTCGTCTTGGGAACATTTTTGCATCCATTATAGGCACATCTGCTACACGATGGCATCGTTAACAATGTTGCTTCTCACAAACAATTTTAAACAGCCAATTTTCCGTGGGCAAAGAGTCTAACAGAAAAGCGCGAAATACACGAATACACGATTAATTAACTAGTTAGATTGATATTCAGTATTAATAATCACGAATACGTCCGAGTCCTGTCAAATTTCTGACAGATGTAAGCAAAGTAGCAACAGATTTTTATACCGCGTAGCACGTTCCTTGGAAGAAATCGCTGAGTCCATGTTAAAAAGAGATGGCACGGTTGAGATGGAAAGGAGCAAGAGATTAGGAGCAAAAACAGATCGATTTAAAGCCGGGGCTTCCCGGCAGAACGAGCACGTGCCTTAGACCGCTCGACCGTTGCTGCTGTTAACATTGGAATTTGTAAGAGCGCGAGCGAGACGCGAAATCACCTCACCGTAGTTGGCTCGAGCGTAGGAAGAGGTGGAGCTGGGTGGAGCCAAGCGCACCTGCGGATGTGTGTGTGCACACCAACACAGGCAGCGCTTTAGGTGGTTGGGGGAGTAACTACGAAACTCCCCCAAGAAATCTTGCCAAATCGTCCCATAAGCCGTGTTGTTCCATGTAATATCTGTTCTTTGTTCCTAGTCACCTCATACTCGCGTTGTTGTCGGTTCAAAGCCACCGTCTCCATTTTTTTCTTCCATCCCTCATTCCCGCGTTTTTTACGCAATTTAATAGAAATACAAATGCAGAAAATTCACTGATTTTTTAAATTTTTGTACGTGTATTAGTTTTCATATCGAGGTAAGCAGAATGAATCCTTTTAAATTTGTTTATGTTGCCCGTTCATGCGCCGTACGGTGGACCACATTATCATTATAAAAGAATATGATTGCAATTTATCGAAAACGTACTGTGTCCAAAACGCAGAAAAAACAACAGTTATTAGCGACACACGTTTTCAATCGCTCACTCCGATGCTCGCTGTATTGAGGTTATGTATGTCCGGGTTTCGGAACCGCAGCGACAACTAGTGGCGGCGCTGGGACAGAAATTTGCCATGCTAACTGATCTATCTGATCGCGGCTGCTAACACTAGAGTTTCCAGACCTGTATGTAAGACCGTGCTGAAGACATTTTTAAATACGTAATGGCCACTAGAGTCGCTGCGGTAGGGTTACGGGCATAGATGAAAGACGTAGATTGTAGGGGCGGGATCGCTCTGTCTTACAAGGAACATCCCTCAGGTGACACCCTAAGATTTTGGTGAAATTTGGAAATGTTATAAAGCACCGAAAAGTAAGCGATACGTGTTTTTTTTTCATCGGCGGAAAAACGGTTATAAGGGGTGAAACGAACCCTCGAAAATAGGGGTGTTTTTTGTTTTTCGTCGATAACGTCATCGTTCTCATCTCCAATGTATAGTGCACAAAAAAATAAACATTGTGGAAATTTGATATTTTTTACTATCTCGTACCGTTAAAACGTTATCGACGAAAAACGAAAAACATCCCCATTTTTGAGGCTGCGTTTCAGCCCTTAAAACCGTTCTTCCGTCGATAAAAAAAATACGTATCGCTCATTTTTCGGTGCTTTATAACGTATCCAGATTTCAACAAAATCGAAGGGTGTCACCTGAGGGATGTTCCTTGTTAGTCTTACTTCCGCATATAGCCGCAATTCGTCGCGATCCCTATCCCGCATCCGCCGTCGCTCGTCTATGCGGAGAACGATTGGGATAGAATATCCATAAGCCAAATTGCCATAACCGAATATCCATAAGTACGAATATCCATAAATCGAATATCCATAAGCCAAATTGCCATAACCGAATATCCATAAGTACGAATATCCATAAATCGAATATCCATAAGTGAGTATAGAATAGAAATGAGTGCCAGAAATGGCGGGACGTAGAAGAAAAGTGGGTATAGAGGGAACCCAAACAAACTCATTTATCTCTACCTTCCGCCATTTCTGGCACTCATTTCTACTCTATACTCATACTTGTGGATATTCATACTTATGGATATTCGTACTCATGGATATTTGTACTTATGGATATTCGTACTTATGGATATTCGTACTTATGGATATTGGACTTATGAATATTCACTCATGGGCATTCGACGACAGTGGCGGAGGACCCTACAGCAGCGCCGCTAGTGGCCACTACATAATTAAAAATTTCCTCAGTAAGCGACCTAATGTATGTAAGACCGTGGCCACGCTCTTACAAGTACAGCTCTGGAAAATCTAATGCTGGCAGCCGCGATCCGATGGATCAGTTAAGCTAGAGTCCCACGGCCCGTGTTTTGACAGGCCAGGCCGCGCCAGGGCATGCTGACAGGCCATAGGAACGGTCAAGCCCGTTGTGGCCTGTGGTGGAGTGCCGTCGTGTCGCCCGTCCGATCCATCGAGAGTCGGTAAGTTCAAAGGCGCGCCGCGACGGGCCTGTCGTGGACTGCACGGGCGCATCGGTTCTCGTTCATTTCGTCTGCGGCCGTACGATAGAGTGGACGAACGAACTAACCAGGAAGACTGGAGGTAAGGAGTACGAACGCCGTGTCGTCGAAACATCCGCAAAAGTGAGGACGAGAAGGGCGGCGCTGCTCTCCTACCGCACCGAAGTAAAGTCAGCAACAAACCAGTGCCGTACTATACGCTCCCTCATGTGGAGCGATAATTTGATCAAATGAATTGTAAAGGCAGTGCCGTACAATATGCAAAAAGCACCCTTTGCCACTTCATATGGAGCGATCATTTCATCAAATTAGTTGTTCAACCAGCTGGTGAAGGCAATTTCTATATAGATAGAGAGAATAATTATATATAGATTGTTTTGGAGAATACCGAAATACAGAAATTAAGTCAGTTTTTTTTTCCTTGTGGAAACCATAACAAACAAAATTTATTTATATACACAAGAAAATTCATAAGAAGTTTTAATCCAGACAAAAGTTTTTCAAAATAACACATCTCATATTTAAACATTATGATACGCTGTACAGATAAAGAATAATAACAAAATACAGATATTAAGTCAATGTTTTTTTTTCGTTGCGGAAGCAGTAAAAACATAGATACAAGAAAATTCATAAGAATTTTGAATTCAAACAATTATTAACAAATTATCACATATCATATTTGCACATTATGACACGCTGTACAGATAAATCGATCTTACAGTTTTGATTTTTTCCTATTGTCTTTCGTTTTTATTTTGCTTGCGTGATGATTTTTGTTGACCGATCGCGCTAGAAAATGTCCTCTCATGACGAGATAATAGTTTGTCACTCTCTTCGTGAGCTCTTTATTGGGTGCTTGGCATCCCACGTAGTACTCTAAATTTTTCATGTCCGAAACTTTGTCGAGAACTTGATAGAGAGTGTTGATTTTAACGCCAGTTCTCGATCGATCGCTGCACTCCAAGTTTGTCTCGCTTTTGGGCACTGAAAGCAACAATTCAAACAATATTACAAACTTTTATTTAATTTGACTTTGTATGAAAATGGCAAATTGATATTTCACCCACTCACCCACTCACTTCCCATTTTCACGCCTCGAAAATAAACATTTTGTTTATTTTCGAGACACGAGACCAAACGTGCAATATACGAAAAAAAATCCATATATTGCACGCTTCGTCTCATCGACGGGACACTTGCTCCATATTTCGCGTTTGTGATCATTTTTATTTCACTCGGTACGATAAAACGAAACAATTCTTTTTATGAATGTAAGTACTATTTTTCTTACTTACGATTGATTGTTTTCGCCGCAGATCACTAAATGTATTTTATACCGAGACAATTTTTTTTTTTACATCTAACACAATTCGCAAAATTGGTTAGCCCGAACAGGCTTTATGCCAACACGAACGACGAGCGGGAATCATCGATGACACATGACGTCGGTTGTGTTCTTGTCGCTTAGTTACTTCGGTGCGGTCATGCCCTAGCGACGCACGCCGTGAAAACACTAACTACTAAAATCCGCAGTTTCACGAACGCTTTTGGATCGGGCTCGCTACAGGCGTTCGTACTCCTTACCTCTAGTCTTCCTGGAGCTAACATTCGAGTTTTTAAATCTTTACGAAAATGAACAAGCGCTGTGGAACAGCTCGTCGCGCCAAAATAAAAATAAGAATCATGTCCATGATGCGTGGTTGCGGATAAGAAGTAATTTAAAAGATAGAACAATACCCATCGCGGAATTAAAAAAGAAAAAAGTGTACTTGGCGTCGACATACAGGAAATTAAAAGGGAAAATCATGAATTCTATGAAAACACCGATAATATTTACCGAAAGTAGCACCGATAATATTTATAAACCGGAATGGTCATTCTACAACATTATGGAAACATTTTTGAATGACGTATATAAACCAACAACTACTAAGAGCACGGCGGCTGCACATGCAGCCATATGCGCTCCGTATCACTTGGCGTGTTCGAATGGCGAAAACAACAGGCCAATTCGGGCAGACACACGCCGTGGTAATTACTCGGCGCGGGGCGCAATCGTTCGCTCAGGCCTCGACAGATGTGCCAAGATCTGGCGCGGCCTGTCATATCACGGGCCGTGGGACCCCACCTTTAGCGTTGCAAATTTTGGTCCCAGCGCCTCCACTAGTTGTCGCTGCGGTTCCGAAACCCGGACATACATAACCTCAATACGGCGAGCAACGGAGTGAGCGTTTGAAAACGTGTATCGCTGAGTCGCTGATAACTGTTAACAACCGAAACATTTGCAACAATTAAAAAAAACATGACGGGGCAATATAAAACAAATTTGAGAGAATTCAATCTGCTTACCTCGATATGAAAAAAATGCACGTACAAAAATTAAAAAATATCAGAGAATTGTTTGCATTTGTATTTTTATTAAATTGCATAGAAAATACGGGAATGAGGGATGGAAGAAAAAAATAGAGACAAGTGGCTTTGAACCTACAACAACGCGAGTATGAGGTGAGTATAGAACCACTCCGTCAAAGTTCACATGCAATGTGGCAGCTTTAAAATCGTATGTATATGCTTATCACGCTCGTTTGGCTTTCGAAAGTTTGTTTGTTTGGTTACGATTAGGATGACATTTTTCTTTATTGTATTAATCGAAACTGACAGGACTAACGCCTTTTCCTGGCCCTTTTAACAGTCTTTCGAACTCATAAAAAATATCCGTGTAATGAACATGAAGGTGGGACAGAGATAGAGAGATAGATGGCCATGGATGGAATAGATGGAGCATGGCCGACTAGTGCTGTCTCTGTCCGGTCCCCCCGCCGCGCCACAACGGGAATTTTTTAGAAGAAAAGTACTCAATTAAATGTTTCGGAAAATTAAGTATATATTTGGCTATATTTGACCTATAATACACAATTTTTTCATAGAAAAATATTGAGATCCAAACGCCTTACGCGCTGCCTTCGGAGGCGCAAAAAAAAGTTCCTCCACTGCTAACACGATTCCGGCCGATTGAGTAGCTGAAACCGAAAAAGGAAAAAATGTCGTTAAACTGGAAGGTATTTCCCGTACAATGGCGTATGATTTTCAAAAAATATCAAAATCTAACAAAATGGCGTAGTTGTGAAAAAAAAAGTCTGTTTTCTTGCCTATAAAATGGTCGTTTTTTTCAATGCCAAGTCGTCAATTTTCATCCAATCCAAAATATCCTACGTCATTGTAAACTAAATATATTCAAGAGTACTCAGTTCAAATTTCAAGTCAATCGTATAATTGCACTTTGAGTTACAATGTCAGCAAATTTGAAACATCTCATTTCGAGAAAAGTGCGTTTAAAGATTTATCTATCGATTTTTTCAAGATAAATTGATTAGAGATACGGCCTTGAAATTCTTACAGGATATTCTTGAAAGTATAAACTGTCGAAAAAGGCAAAAAAAATCGATTTTTTAAAAGTGCCACACTGGTATAGCCCCTTAATGTTTGTACGGGCGAGGGTGAGAGGAGTGAAGGGGAGAGATAAAAAGAGAAAGGAAGAAAAACGATTGAGCGGTAGCAAGTATGATGTTGCGCATAGGGAAGCTTCCCTAGGGACTTGTCCCTAGTTCCAAATTACGAACGCACCCTCGCTTGTCGGCTGCGGGGAAATTCGTCCAAGAACGCCGTACTCGCCGGCAGAGGGGCGAGAGGAAGGCGTCGGCGACGCGTACTCAGCTCCATCTGTGAGTGACGCCATACGGTCGGGAAGCTCGATACTCTTCGGCTACTGAGCGAATTTGTGAGAGATGGAGCTGAGCGGAGAATAGCCAAGATTCGGTAAAGGTATGTCTACTATCGCGACGTGTTCGAACGAGTTTCGCGAACAATTGTGCACAGTTTCGCGGTGTCGCCGGTAGCCGGGCAGAAAGTGATTATTTTTCGTTGGTTTTCCTTGTAACGTTTCGCGTGAAAAATCGAACGCTCTGACCCGACCAATAAATGGCGATGGCGCGATAGCCACCGTCTGAGCGAATGTCGCATGCTGCTGTCCTGTAACCCGTTCGTCCACCTCCCTCCCTCTACTCGTTCTACCCTCTTTCTCTTTTTGTATACCACCGTAGCGAAAAATCGTGTTCCTTTTTTTCGTTCGACAACGGAACTCGGTTTTCAAGATTTTCGGCTCGAGAGCTCGAGATCGAACCGCCACGGTTGTACTCGCTGTTCCAGTTTTAACGTTGCATCTCTTACCCCCTCTCCGCACCCTGGGCCCCCATTAAGTACCGGGGAACTCGGGGCTGGTGCACTCGAGCATCCCGAGCCTACCGTCCCACAATTTAGGATACGATAGGAGACAAATCAGTGGACGCCGCCTTCTTATTGTTACCAGAACCGCTAACGGCGATGCAATCTTCGGTGCAGAGCAAGCAGCCGCCCCCTTCGAGGGGCCTCAAACAGGTCAAAGTCGACAATTGGGGTACGTTCTTTCTCCAGCGTCTGCAGCAGCTTTACTTCGAGGAGGAACTCCTCGATCTGACCATCAAATTTCCCACCAGCGATATCACCGTTCAGGTCGTTACTTTTCTCGCACTCGAAATATTAATTTTCCACAGCGCCGTACAAATTTCGTCCCCCAAAACCCAAACGTGCCAGCCATTACACGGTCTCGCTGTAACGCAATTATTTTTCTCAGCGCAGGCGCATCGGCTGGTCATCACGACGTGTACGGACTATTTCGTTCATCTGGAGCGCCATCAAAAGGAAAAGGACGAAAATTTCGACGGAGTTTTGATAATGCCACCGGATATGCCTTACGAGTGCGTCAAGTCGATCATAAGGTGCGTCGCTCGTTTGTTAAAAACGTCGCGCCGTTCTCGGCCGAGGGTCTCGTTGCGAATGAACCATACGTTTTGTCGTCGCAGCTTCATGTACACGGGTCAGCTGGAATATTGGACATCCGAGCAGAACGCCCTTTACCGCACGGCTCAAAAGATGAACATGACGGTACTGACGAAACTGCTGGACGCTCAATTCAACACCAGCGCGCTGCAGTCGAGTCCAGTGAGCACGGGGAAGTCGAACATGCAGCCTATCATCGTTCCGCAGAAACCTACCAGTCCGACGAAGAAAATTGGCGGCGTCAATCAATTGGGAGCGCTGCCTACTCAGCTATTGCCAGGCAGGAAGTACGTCTACCGCGTTGAGTTTTAACTTTCGTAACGTATCGAGCTGTGTCGCTTTTAGCGTGTGACCACGAGTCGTTCTTTTCCGACGAATCAGGCTACCGATATGGAAGAGGAAGTTGGACAGCCAGCCGGTGTTGCACTTCGAGGGTGGAGCGAAACCATCGGAAACAACGCCCGGGCCGTCGAGATTCGACTTGCCGGAAGTCGACGATTTCGGTCTCGGCGTGTTCTCGTCGTTCGACGATATAACGTACAACACGAAGCCAATCGTGAAGGCCCACGATATCATGGGTAATCCAAGTGGTACGAACGCGAATCGCTCGTCCATGGATTTGGAGGAGAGATCTGGAAGGAACGACACGACCGAGGACGAGGACGAGGACGCGCACCACAGGCGGCACAACAATACCCAGTCAAGGGGCTCCGACGACAAGTGGGAAAATTCCGACGACGAGTGGGCGGCAGGACCGAAGCCTATACTCAGAAGCCCCGATGTGCAATCCACCCCCTCCAAGAGAGTCCGTTTCGAACTCGAGGAGAAAGAAAATATGGAGAAGAGCAAAAATGAGTCGAACTCGGATGACTCGATAAACAATCACGCGAAAATCATTCGTGAGGTATGTTATTCGTTACCGTTGTATCAGCGCACTTGATCGTACGCACCCGATCGTGAAAAGCTTTTTTCTGCGACTCGCTATTACGGCTGTTACGGATATGGAAAACTCAGGGAATTTCTTTCCTCCTGCAATAATCAGGGAAAAGTCGGGGAATTTTAAAAAATTTCTGGTATTACTCTAGAATTTTTGCATGAATTACGAAAGATAAAACCAACTTGAAAAGAAAATCGAAAGGTAGAAAAATATATATTTAAAAGAATTATATTATTCTTCATTATATAAATACAAAAAAGGTTATTTCAGTGCCAAAGTATTTCAGTGCCATTGAAAATTTAAAAAACCAAAAACTCACTCTAAAACTCTACACATTTGGATTCAATTTGTCGATGCACAATGACACAGTAGGGTGTTTCACTGTTGTACAGAAATCATCTTAAATGGTTAATTATTTTATATTATGGTCACAATATTTATCTTCGTGAATGTCAGTATTTACGATATAAATCAGCTATAACGTTTAAATATTCAATCAGACCGCCAAAACGCTCCCGTTGTCAGATATGTAGTCACGTGACGCCTGTGACGTCACATGCCAATAAACAAGGTGAAGAACCTATATCGCCGCTGAGTTGTCGCACAGCAAACCTTTCTCTTCATTCTTATTTAAAAGTTGATAATATGGTAACTATTTCTACAAATAACTACTAATGAACAGAAAAGCACTGAAATAAACTAGATAATCGCTCATTACTCGTCACAAGATGCGTAATGACAATCTGTTTATTGGCATGTGACGTCACTAGAGATCTAACCAATCCTGGGAGCGTTTTCGTTCGTGACCAAACGTTTAAATTTGTCTAATTTAAAAATCAAGATAAACGCAAATAATGCATATTTTTTCGATAATAGCATAGAAAATGCTTTTTAAACACTATATTCTTTTACGATAACAAGAGAATGAGCCATATTTTTTAATATAGTCAAATACCCTGTTGTTGTACAGAAGTGTTTATACTTATTTTTCATTTCTTGGCACTGATATCAAAATTTCTGTTTATAATAAAGAAGCGGTTCTATATATGCCTTTAATGCGTTTTCTTTACTGTACAGTGTTTAAGGCGCGATATACATTTAGACAGGAAAAAAATAGGCAATATTGAGGGATTTTTTAAACTAGAAAATAATTATTCTACAATTATCAAACTTTAGGTATACTTTAATAGTATATTTAAGTATACAAAACAATTTTTTTAAATTAATTCATCATCAAAATGACGGAGCTGTGGCAGAGTGTTACAGCCAGGTCGCCGCGGGAGTTGCGAATCGACGTGCAGTCTAGCTTCCCGTAGACTTTGATTTGCAAAAAAGTTCAAACATTTTTTCAGTTAGAACATGTATAGTTTCCATGTGACGGTAATTAAAACGAAGAGAATGCAAATTTAAGAAAATCGCACAAATTTACACTAAAAATCAACATTTCACGCAATATTTCTGTAAAATGTCGATTAATAAAGTCGTTTTTTTCTTCAATTTTTCAAAATAATTCTCGTTAAGTAAAACGTACCAGGATTATCAATATTTCGACCAAGTTTCAACTCAATCGGCTTAATAGTTTTTGAGTAATCCTGCACGCCAATTTCGATAATACAGTTTTGAGAAAAACACGTTTAAAGTTCACGCCTGCTCCGAATCCGAGCGGCGGGGCACAGTGTTGACGGGCTGTAACGTTTGAAATTTTTCGAATTTCGCTTTGAATCTTTCGGAAAATATTCTACATATATAGTTCTGTCGTTTAAACAAAGGAATCCATTTTTTGATCGTTGTAAATGTATATCCCGCCTTAAATTATTCGAATTTCAGTAAAAAAAAATTATTTCAATATTCAACATTTTCATACATTTGACTTAAAAAAAAGTTCTCTATTCGGCCGCAATTTCTCTGGAGCATGTGCAAAAGCTGTGTGAAAAACGTGGAAAAGTCAGTTGAATTTCCGAATCAATAATGCTCAACCACTATGTTTATCCCAGCCCCCTGACACTGGCCTACTATTCCCATACGATAAACGAAAACGCGTTTCGTTAGGGCTTTTTAGTTCTTGAAATCGCCACTAACCAGCGTTGGCTGTTATGTGACAGCCTTCGGCTCTAAATACTCCGATCAGCTGAACGATTCGATACTTTCGTGGCTTTCGTCCTGTTATCGTTATTGCGACGTTATTTATTGTATTCGAGCGGGAAATTATCAGACCGGAATATCGTTCCAAATATATCAATAGCCTTTGATTCGTGTAAAATATTCGAAACACCGGTGCAACATACATATATATGCATGCGTGCCACCCGACTACTAGCGCCACAGTGCGGCAAGGACATTTTCCTTTTAGAACTTTTATCTACCAGTGTCAGGGGGCTGGTTTATCCTCCCGTGTCTCGTTAACCTTCCAGGTACTGAAGAAGTATCCCCACCTGGTGAAGAACAACAAGAACATACGCCTGAAGATAATGCAAAAGGAGTCGAAATCGTCGGAGCCGAGTGCACCAGCGAAGACGAAAGTCTCGTACGTGGTTTTGAAGTCGGACAACTTGCTGACCTCGGTGGTTGGGGAGGCGGACAAGACTACGATGGCAGCAGGAACGACGACACCGACGACGGGAGCGACAACGACGACGACGACGACGAAAGCAACGATAGACGGCGCCGAGGCCGGTCCCTGGAAGTGCAACAAGTGCGACCTCGAGGAGCAATACACGAATTATTATATGTACAGGCGACACATGCAGGACGTGCACGACGAAAGATTCGACCCTCGAATTTGCGAGCACTGCGGTTACAAAGCGACCAAACGCAACATACTCATGTATCATTTGTACACGAAGCACAACGTTCCACCCCCGAAGAGCATGTGTTTCCCGAAGTGTCACGCGTGCACTTACGTCGCCCTTTCGGAGGCTCTGCTGGTAAGGCACCAGATAAATCACAATCATCGACCGAGCAGCCGCACGCATTCCTCATCGAGCCTCGACGAGGTCCACTGTCTGACCTGCTCGCAGACCTTCAAAGACGTCAACGAGCTCGCGAGTCACGAGATAAACACCGGCCACGGAAGTTCCCCCGACGGCAAGGAAAGGAACAATCGTTGCCGCCACTGTGGCAAAGTGTTCGTACGAGTTGCCAATCTTCAGGTCCATCTCGATTGCGCCCACAAGGACATACGAGAGGCCGAGATGCGCGAGGCGAATCTCCAAAGTTCACCGCCCATAGCCCTCGAGCCGTCCTCCGAGGCGGAAGCCCTCAGTCACGTCGCAAGCGGCATTGCCGCTTCTCTCGGCGTTGGCTGCGACCCCATAACGACCGACCAACACGAGATCGTTACCGACGAAAATGCCTTTCCCGTGTGCAACACCGGAATACACCTGAACAATATCGTACAGGAGGGAACGTACAACGGCCACGAGCTCGTCGAGGGCCAGCAGATGATAATGCTGATCGACGGCGAGGCTTATCAAACGGAGCACATTGAACAGCAGGTCGACCAACAGGAGCATCAGCCCGAACAGGAGCATCAGACCCAAGCTCATCAGTTGGAGATAACGGGCGACGAGCAAATAGTCATGCAAGGCACCGAGGAAGGCATGATCGTCTACATCCACGGCGCCGAGGCCACCGCGAACGATCATCGTCAGACCTACGAAACTTATCAGACCGTCGAGATCGGCGGACAAGAGACGACCGAGGAGATCGTCGAGGAGGTCGAGGAGGTCGAGGAAGTCGTCGAAGAAGTCGAGGAGGAAGTCGTCGAGGAGGAACACATTGACGAGAACGAATCTATAATCGTCACCGAGCAAGAAATCATCGAGACTGACACGAACGGCGAGCAACAGATCGAAGAAGTCATACAGTATGTCGAGGAAGAGACGGAAATCGTCGAGTACGACGATAGCAACAGTCACCACAGTAACGGCGACGCGAGACAAGAGGACACCATGATGATAATCGAGGAGGAACGAGTCGATGATGAATCAACGATCGAACATCGACCACAAGCGAATATTGCTCGACACACCGACGGTAGTCATCTCGCCGACGAATGGGACGACGATAGCGCCGATATGGCGGAATCCTGAACAAAACACACACCCGAGAATCATGAATTTCGATTGTTTTAGCTACTTTTTATTTTGCCCCGGGGGACAAACCTTCACCAACGATCTTTATCTAGCCTTCGAGGTTGATACGTATTTTGACTATTTTCTTCATTCCCGGTCATACGCGCTAGCGCTCTCCGATTCGTCAGCGTTCGCGTACGAGCCTCGCAGGCTCGAATGAACATGAACAGATATTAAACGTTTTCGTCGCTCGTGGCGAGTGTGCGTTGCGCTGTAATGATATTTGGCTTAAATAGAGGACCGTTGTTAACCCGTTGAACGTTACGTACGACGAATCGGTTCGTGACGTTACCTTATTTTTATTCTTTTCAATCCACGTCTGTACTACACGTAGATAACGTCGCGAGTAACTCGGCGGGTCACTATTTCATGCGTATAAACGCAATCAGATTATACATATAAAGTTTTACTTTGATTAGTATCGGTGCGTCGTTTTTTTTTTTTTTTTTTTTTTTTCTTTCAAATCGTTTCACCACGCGCACCCAGTTGCTCCACTGCGAAAATTGTGTCGCACCGCGTAGTACATAAGCGAACGTACACATATAAATTTGTACATGTATGAAATTTCGAGAGAGGAATGAATGTTGAGGTTTATTTGCCATCGGATCGGCGGTTGATGTTTCGTATAAATTATTTGCACTCGAGAGCAAAGTTTCAGTCGGATATTGCCTTATTATTCTTTTGAAACGTCCGCGTCAAGGAGATATCGCGACTCGATGGATTCACGAGTAGATTGTGGATAGGCTTGTCGACGGAGCAACACTGGTGCAGAGGCTCGAAAAATGAAGTGTAGCGTTGAGAATTTCTTGTGCGTCGAGAATTGCGAAGCGAAAATCTACTCGACAAATCTTACGGGGCGTGAAGTGTAAACGTTTTTTTTCTTTCTTTCTATTGCGGAAAGCTCCAAGGAGCTGGAACAAGCGCAAACTTTGACTTGCAAGGAAAGGTTGCGAGATCGATTTCTCCGATTTCGATGAAATTTGGCATGCTTGTAGCATGGGTAAAAAAATAAGGTTATATAATATAATAAGATTTTTAAGGGGTGAAATGCACCTTTGAAAATAAGGGTGTTTTTCGTTTTTCGTCGATAACGTTATCGTTCTCTTTTCCAATGTATAGTACACGAAAAAATTAACGTTGCGATTTGAACATTTTTCGTATCTCGTACCGTTAAAACGTTATCGACGAAAAACACCCCAATTTTCGAGGGTGCGTTACAACCCTTAAAAACCGGGTTCCGCAGATATAAAAAAAAATACGTGCCGCCTATTTTTATCCAGTCTACAATCATGCCACATTTCATCGAAATCGGAGAGATCGACCTCGCAACCTTTCCTCGGTGGAACAAAAAAAACCATATTTTTTTCGTTATCTGTATGACAATAACTGAAGAAAAAAATTGGGATTTTGTAAAATAAAGTTTTTTCATGGAAATAACAAGCGGTAGAGAAAAAACGTATGATCATTGTAAAAAAAATTACACGAAAAAAATTGTTTACAGCAATAGAAGTTTTTTTTCCAGCCGATACACTATAAATCAATTTATGAATTGTCAATCAATTTATAAATTTGCTTAATTTACGCGAGCCTATTAAAAAAACGTTTCACGATCAAACGCCTCCAGTTTTGCGTCGTATTGTTTCGTGTTCCACGGTTGACGTTTATTAGGTGAAATAACACCTTCTTGGTGTCAGCAATTGTCCTTTTTTATTGAGAGGGGGGAAATTTGTGATTTTCGTGATTCATTTTTTGAAGAAAAGATTTATTCACCATTTTCGACACTTGGGGTATGTTTTACGAATATTTTTGGCTGTTACATGGTACTTTTCTTTTGATTAATCTTCAAAAATGACGAAGGTATGGCACGGTCTTCTAAACGGCTTTTGGTGACCTGAAAAAAAAACCAACGATGATGTTTCTTTCATTAACACTCATACGCAGAATATCAACCAAGAAAAGTGAGGAATGTTGAAAATCGATAAAATGGCACGCTTTGAAACAAAAAAATCGAATTTTCGGGAAAAAAATTACATTTTACAATAACAAAAAAACTTCTTTGATTTTCAAAAATATTTAGTTATCTTTTAGACAATAAAGTTAGAAAGATTTATTCCAAATTTCATCAGTATCGGTGGATAAGTTTTTAAGCTATACGTCACGCTGGTTTTGAAAATGCAATTTAGAAGACTGTGGCCACATCTCCGCCATTTTTAAAGATTAATAAGAAAATACCATGTACCAGCTAAAAGTAGTAATAAAACATACCCTAGTCTTAAAATGGCGAAGAAATGTTTCCTTGAAGAAAAAATCATGTAAATCAGCAAATCCCACCTTAAAACCCTAAAGTACGATTTAAAGCATTAAAAATCACTTTTTTCGACTCTCCGTAGCGGCGTTGCCTCCTACCACCGTACGATGATCGCGCAGGCTCTAATTGACTTATTACTCTCTTTGAAATTCATCAACGATCACACACTACACACACAGTGCAAAATCGACGATTTGCGCGCCAAATTTATACCACGTATTTTTCTCAATCAGCTCGCGAATGATTTTTACGAATCGTCCGAGTTGTACAACAAGCCGGGGAAAAAGTTGCCAATACATTAAAAAAAATATATAACAAATTTCGAATGTGCAGTTATAATGGATTCTACAAATACTGGGCCTCGCGCGTCGTGAATAATTGCCGGGATACGTTCACCTAGAGACGAATTTTGTGTCCACAATAAGATATCCGTGGCGCGATCGACGCGGAGTACGTTCCGGGTGAAATAATTTTTCGATCCGACAACGCACGAGATAATTGCGTGAAAAGTATGCAGTGGAACATCGCGTGTTTCTATATACAGGGTGTCCCTCTGATATCTGCCACCCGAAATAACTCGGTAATCATTGACGTCACACAAAAATGTTCCAGACAAAAGTTGTACGATGTGAAGGGGGCCATCAAATGCGACCAATTTTTTATTTTATTTCTTTCTTATCTCCACTTTTTTAAATGGAATGCTACATTTTTTTTCAACCATCTTGTGGAGCACCTCACGCCACGGAAAATAACTATAGGGGGTCAAAGTCGTTCAAGGCCATTCAAGGTCAGTATGGATTATACAAATCTAAATATCGCGGATCACTAGCAAATATTTGGTAGTGATCCGAGATATTTAGATTTGTATTTTATTTTAATAGATGACCTTGAATGACCTTGAACGACTTTGACCCACTAATGTTATTTATGCGGCTTGAGGTGCTCCACAAGATGATTGAAAAAAAAGTTACCATTGCATTAAAAAAGTGAAAGGGTCCTTCACTGTGGGTCAGTGCCTCCACCGAAATAAAAAAAAATTGGTCGCATTTGATGGCCCCCTTCACACCGTACAACTTTTGTCTGGAACATTTTTTTGTGACATCTATATGTGTGTGTGTGTGTGTGTGTGTGTGTGTGTGTGTGTGTGTGTGTGTGTGTGTGTGTGTGTGTGTGTGTGTGTGTGTGTGTGTGTGTGTGTGTGTGTGTGTGTGTGTGTGTGTGTGTGTGTGTGTGTGTGTGTGTGTGTGTGTGTGTGTGTGTGTGTGTGTGTGTGTGTGTGTGTGTGTGTGTGTGTGTGTGTGTGTGTGTGTGTGTGTGTGTGTGTGTGTGTGTGTGTGTGTGTGTGTGTGTGTGTGTGTGTGTGTGTGTGTGTGTGTGTGTGTGTGTGTGTGTGTGTGTGTGTGTGTGTGTGTGTGTGTGTGTGTGTGTGTGTGTGTGTGTGTGTGTGTGTGTGTGTGTGTGTGTGTGTGTGTGTGTGTGTGTGTGTGTGTGTGTGTGTGTGTGTGTGTGTGTGTGTGTGTGTGTGTGTGTGTGGTGTCCTGTTATGAATGGATAATTCTGCAGCTGTCGATAGGTCAGATCGTGGTCTATGCTGCAATTTCAGTTTAGTAAAAGTCCCACGGTTTTCGAGATTTTGGGCTTTATGTTATTTTAAAAAAACCATTTGCTTTTGGTTTTTCACATGCCATTTCTACAAAAGACGTGAATCGACAATAACTAAGGGGCCGTACGCAAATTACGTAACGCAATTGGGGGGGGGGGGGGAGTCGGCCAGGCGTTACGGTCTACGTACGGGGGGGTCAAGGTTTGCGTTACGTCACGATTTAAAAATGCCAGATGTAACAAAATTTCTGTATGTTCAAGTTTTTTTAAAATTTAAACGGCGCGTGCAATTTCACCGTGGACAGTTCACAGCTTTCTAAACGCAATGTCAGTTAAGGGGGAAAGTCACTGTGCAAGAACTTGCACAGTAGCTTTCCCACATCCCCCAAGCAAAATTTGAAGGTTTTTTTATTTTTATAATTCTTGAAAGTACGTGTATTGAATAATATGTTGGCAACATTTTTATTCACAAGTTATTTGACGGAGTTATAGTCACTTTAGTGAGAACAGGTAGCGCGACTGGTTAGTGCCCTTAGTCCCTACAGGTGTGGCATCATTTACAGAAGATAAAGTACAGGCTCTTATTATTTTGTGAACTATCATGAAGATGAAGAACCGTCACATCGCCTGCGACTAGATATTTCAATGTAAGTATCAATATTCTAGAAAGAAACATAACTTTATATCAAGAAACACGGAACGCAAACTTTAAACGCGTTTTTCTCGAAACTAGTTTTTTCGACCTTGTCCAAGCGAATACTCAAAAACTTATCAACCGATTTTCAATAAAAAAAAACATTTTTATAATCGCAGTGACTAAGGTTGAACGTGTCCGCGTTTTTAACATTTGATAATTACTATTTTTAAAAACTGCTTGGATACAGGAAAAGCAGCAATTTTGGCAACTGCAACGTCAACCGAAAATATCAACGGTTGAATTTGGACAGCTTTGCAACTATAAAGTCGACCGTAAAAAAAAATCCTGATGGTTGATTCAACGGTTGTTTAACCGCGGCCATTTTGTTTTCGCTGGTTGGTTGTCTCACTCCGTCGCACAATCTGCTGCGGATATTCTCTCGCCCCCCCCCCCCCCCCTCCTGTGTTTGATTACTCAATTCTCCGCGAATCATCAATTTAATTATCAAGACAGTATAATTTGATTAATCATTAAATATATTGCGTCGAGTCAACCATCCGATCAACCGTCGAGTCAACCATCCAATCAATCGCCGAGTCCAACCATCCAGTCAACCGTCTAGTCAAACATCCACAGAAAACGTAGGATGGTCGACTTTCAAAGATGAGCAGTTGAGAAGCTGTCCAAATTCAACCGTTGAACTTTTACGTTGACTCAACTGTCTTTTACAACCGGTTGACCAAAATGACAGGGAGGGCCTTGAAAATAGAAATAAATTTCCAAACCGTCGGCATTTTGTAAAAAAAAACCAAAATAAAAAAACGGCTGCGCATAATGATAGCTACGTTTGTATAGATATCAAAAAAATTGTTGACTATTAATTTACAGATAACCTTTCATCGTTGTCAAATTAAAGCATATATCTCGGTTAATTTGCAAGATTTTCTCATAAAAATTGGTATGAAACTAGATGATTATATATTTCAGAAAATGAGTGTAAACCCGATCCTTTCATAATTAGTTGTGTCTATGAAAAAAAATCGCCATTATTGACGACAAAGCACCCGTTACGTAACGGAATAGGGGGGGGGGGGATTCTGGTTACGGTCCCGCTACGTGGGGGGGGGGGAGATGGGCAAAAATTGAGAAATTTTGCGTTACGTAACTTGTGTACGCCCCCTAAGCAAATTTTTAAAGTAATTGGCACGATATGCGTAGTACATTTTTTTACACCGCAGGCTATCAAAGTCAGATGTTCGAAATGGTTTGTATGAAAATTCTGCATAAGATCTTTTTTCATAAAGTTTCCTTAACATTTAAGGGTAAAAAGAAAACTTTTCTAGATAAAACAAATAACCAAGAGTATTTTTTAAAAAACTTTGTAAAAAAAAGTTATCATTTGTAGAAATAGCATGTGAAAAACCAAAAGCAGATGATTTTTATCTCGAAAACCGTGGGACTTTTATTAAACTGAAATTCCCGCATACAGTAGGACATGATCTGAGCTATCGACAGTTGCAGGATTATCCATTAATAGCAGGACACCCTGTATGTATTGTTGAAAAATGGCTCGTCACGTCAAATTTACCGGAGTAATCGTCCCCGTTGCGTTTACTCTATATTATTTTCTTCGAGACTCGCGATAAACACGATGGTTTTGATTGTCCCCGGTAGAAAGTCGCCGATCTCGTATCTGTGCATTCTATATACTCCGCAAAATCTGAGACAATGCGCCTGCGAATTAAGTTTCACGGAGTTCTCGAAATTAGCCGGTAAGAGCGCCCGGGCGAAGAACCATTTAACGCGTCCGCGATTTTCGTCTCTCGGCGACAGGCGAATAATTGGCTGGGCGAGAGAGCGAAAGTATTTAGTCGCACGGTTGAAGACCGCGCGAAACAGTAAGACTGGAGGAATCGCGTTGTACGTATCTCGCATCAAGTTGGATAAAGGACGACTTTTGTGGGTGGATAGCGGCAAGAAGAAAGACATGTACGGTGAGTTGTTGCTCCTGATCGTTGGTTCGATCGTTTTTCACGCGGTTGCTCGAACGGACGAGGATGGATCGAATTACCGAAAAAATTGGGAGTCACAAGCGCCGGAACGGCGGCAGCAGAGCCTCTGGCAGTTCTTCGGTTTGCGCGGCTCGAGCCAACCGCTCAACAGAGATCATTCGAGCTTCGCGGGAGCGCCGCAACGCGCGAACGCGCAAAGTCTTCAAACGAATCACAACGGCGGACCTGCCAACCGCGATAAAAGATGTAAGCTCCCAGCTTGCTCTTCCATCGGGGAAAATACCGGTGTGGAGAAAAAAGAATTGTGTCTGTGTCGAAAAATATCTGATTTTCGCAATTTTTTTTCCGATGGTTAAAATACGCTAATCAGTCTGATTTTTCATGTGATATCAAAGTACTCATGGAGAGAAAATAAAGTTTTAAACGTTTTTTTTTTATTTAATTTAAAAAATTTCAACGGTTGAATATGTCTTCGAAAAAAAGGAGTCGTCACGGTGTACACGGTTGTGGTCGTAAATATTATCTGAAACAAAATTTGTAAAATACTATTAATTAGCATGATAGCCGCTATCATGCTATGGAGGTTTTTCAAAATCAAAATTGACAAAATGACGGTGGTTTGAGAAAAACAATGTATCGAATTTAGCCTACTTTTTCGACATTTTTTCGTTAAAAAAATATGAAGACTTCAAAGAAAAAAGTTTCCATGGCAAGATAAAGAATGGCGTGCAGAATGTTGTGTCAAAATTTCAAAAGGATAGCCTGAAAACTCTTCCTTTGAGCGTGTACACCGTTTTGCAAAACGACATTTCGAGAAAAACAAGGTTAAGGCGGGAGATACATTTACAACGATAAAAAAATCGATTCCTTTTTTTTTTCTTTGAGGGGCTATACCAGTGTGAACGCTGAAAATTTGGGTGATTTTCGGCAATTTTTGAGAAGAAAAGTACTCAATTAAATGTTTCGGAAAATTAAGAATATATTTGTCTATATTTAAACTATATTACATAATTTTTTCATAGAAAAATATTGAGACCCAAGCGACTTATGCGCTGCCTTCGGAAGCGCCAAAAAAAAGTTCCTCCACTGTTGACATGATTTCGGCCGATTGAGTAGCTGAAACCGAAAAAGGAAAAAATGTCGTTAAACTGGAAGGTATTTCCTGTACAATGACGTATGATTTTCGAAAAATATCAAAATCTAACAAAATGCCGTAGTTATAAAGAAAAGTCTGTTTTCTTGCCTATAAAATGGTCGTTTTTTTTAAATGTCAAATCATCAATTTTCATCCGACCAAAAATATTCTACGTCATTGTAGAGTAAATATATTCAAGAGTACTCAGTTCAAATTTCAAGTCAATCGGATAATTGCTCTTTGAGTTAAAATGTCAGCAAATTTGAAAAAACTCATTTCGAGAAAAACGCGTTTAAGGATTTAACTATCGATTTTTGCAAGATAAAATCATTAACGATACGGCCTCGAAATTTTTACAGGATATTCTTGAAAGTATAAACTGTCAAAAAAGGTTAAAAATAAATCGATTTTTTGAAAGTGTCACACTGGTATAGCCCCTTAAGGCGAAGTAGAAGATGTACCACGTGACATATGAGTGCGAGAGAGATAGCTGAATTTTCGAACAGAGATTCTTCAGAGATGAATAATATTTAGGGCAAAAGGAAATCATCAAGCTCTGCGTCAAGGAATTCTCCAGAGCCTAATGCTTTGATTTTCCTAAAAAATTTAACCTTCTATGAGAAAATTGGGGTGGAAACTTTGTGAGGTTATGTTGACGTTCTACATTCCCTTAATGGAAGAGAGCGTTGAAAGTGAAGCATTCTCAACGTGGACTTAAAATTTACGTTAGCCGCGACACGATATTTGACGACCACCGCCCGAATGACCGCCGTAACTTTTGTTTTTCAGTATTCTCACTGTTCACGGTTGTTAAATTCGAGAACGATATTTGTACGGACACTCGCGGCGAGAACGGGTCGTGCATTTCGCCGGGGCAGTGCTCACAGAGACGCGGAGTGGCGAACGGAGTATGCGCGAACGGTTATGGCGTTTGTTGCACAGGTATATTTTCGCATGCACACGCGTGAATCAAAGCAAATCGTAGCGCAAAGGCGATTAACTGTACCCACGCGATAATTCGATTTTGCAGTGACGGCGAGTTGCGGCTCATCGACGAGCGACAACAATACATATTTTGTCAATCCGAATTATCCCTCGTCGTTCGACGGCACCGATTCGTGCCAACTAACGATACTGAAGTCTCACCCCGACGTATGTCAGTTCAGGTAAATTACCGTGTTTCTTTTTCCCTCGCCACACACCACTGCACGTTCCTTCGCATTGGCGTGATATTCATGGTTTGTTACGCATTATGGACTCAGAAATCCCTTGACTTTTCCAGGTTTTACAAATATTCCAGGGAAATTGGGGTCAAAGGAAAAAAAAATTCTTCAAGATCGAATGTATAAAAATATTAACTATTAAAATAAAATGTTTAAAAATCTGAAAATTGAAAATTAATTTACACACTGTAGAGTAAAAAGAATCCATTATAAGTAAATACGAAACCTGTTCTTTATTAAAACGAAACTTTTATCTCGGTGGCAAAAAATAAAAATAAATATAAACGCTTATCTATAATAATAATTTCGTGGTTGTGTGTCGACAAATCGAATGCAAATGTATCGAGCTTCAGAGTAAATCAATTTTGAGTTTTTCAAATTTTCTATGATTGGCACTGACAACTTTTTTTTTGTATACGATGATGCAAATCCGAAAAATATACAAACATTTTTTCATAACTTTCGGTTTTTTTTTCAAGTTGGTTTCATTTTTCGTAATCGGGTACTGACTATATTAAAAATATGTTTCATTCTCGTGTCGTTCTCAAAGAATATAGTGTTTAAAAAGTATTTTCGACCATTTATCGAAAAAATATGCATTGTTTTCGTTTAGTTCCATTTTTTAATTAGATAAATTTTAACATTTGGTCACGTGAACGACAACGCTCCAGGATTGGTTGGATCTCTTGTGGCGTCACATGCCAGTAGATTGTCATGACAAGTCTTGTGACGAGTAATGAGCGATTTTCTAGTTTATTTCACATCACTTTCGTGCTTTTTCTGCTCATTAATAGTTATTTATAGTGATTGTTATCATATTATCAACTTTTAAGGCAGTAGTCTGCTCTAGAGCGAGATTTTCGAGGTCATTTTTGGGTTGGAATAATTTTTAAACCGTTGAAGTTGTCTTGACGAAATTTTACATATGTATTTATTGTTCCTTAGAGAATGTATCTACATGAAAAAAAAAATATTTTAAATATTTTCATGTAGTTTTTTATTTTTTTACAACATGGTCCGCCGAAAACCGCCTCAATCGGCGCCCACTCTGGTTGATGTTGTACGCATCTGAAAAAAAAAATATATATATATATATTCTCAATCTGTATGAGTATTCTGAGCACTGATAGCAGAATTGGTACTTAAAAAAAATTCGTTACAAAATGGCGGCCTGTTAAGCGTTGATTAACGATATTTCATACATTTTCGGGTATTCGACGAGTTATAAAATGTGGGCAAAATGATTGTTCGACTCAATTCTGCTACCAGTCCTCAGAAAGAGGCTACCGAAGGTACGTGCAAAATTTGAGCTCGATCGGTCAATTAGTTATCGAGATATCGTGGGCGCCGATTTGAAAAACATAGTTCTGAGATAAACGCGTTCAAAGTTTTGATACCGTTAGATGAGGTTTGCGCGCGGCTTGCTTATAATTTCTATTACTCTGCTAATTTTTTAAATATCAATAAACGGTTTTCACGAGCGTATTAAAAAAGTTGTCTAAGGAATAATCAAATGGAAAAAAAAATCGATTTTGTCAAATTTTTGGACCAGACTACTGCCTTAAATAAAAATGGAGAGGAAGGTTTGCTGTGCGACAACTCAGCGGCGATATAGGCCCTTTACCTTGTTTGCTGGCATGTGACGTCACAGGCGTCACGTGACTACATATCTGACAACGGGAGCGTTTTAGCGGTCTGGTTGAATATTGAAATGTCATTGCCGATTTATATCGTAAATGCTGACATTCACGAGCATAATATAAAATAATCAACCATTTATGGGAAGGTACCTGAGTAAACGGCGAGAAAAACAGGTGAACTTCGGGAATTTTTTTCCAAAAAACTAACGTTCCGATTAGCGATTAGCGTATGTTTAGACATTTTTTAAAAATAAATTCGTTGACTGGACGCGACTCAAACGCGATTATCTCGAAACATAGTTTTCAAAGTCGGTGCCAGATGTATCTCGAAAACGGTTTGTCCGATTTTGTCCAAATTTGGATAAAATATTCTTCGATAGTTTTTCTCGTTCGCCACGTAGGATTTTTTTGAAATTTTCATTTTTGACGGAATTGCGACCGTTTTAATTTAACATTCGTTTTTCGTTCGCAATTTCCGACGATTTTGGATTGCATACACATTGCATAAAAAAGCAATGGTTCAATCAAATGAAAAACCCCTACGTGGCGAACGAGAAAAACTATCGAAGAACATTGTATCCAAATTTGGACAAAATCGGACAAGCCGTTTTCGAGATACATCTGGCACCAACTGTGAAAACTATGTTTCGAGATAATCGCGTTTGAATCGCTTCTAGTCAACGAATTTATTTTAAAAAATTCCTAAACATACCTCGATGTACATATTTTCCAATAAAAAAAACCCGGATCCAATCGAAACGTTAGTTTTTGAGATGAAAATTCCCGAAGTTTACCTGTTTTTCTCGCCGTTTACTCAGGTACCTCCCCTTAAGATGATTTCCGTACATCAGTCGAATACTCTATTCTCGCGAAAAGTAAATTCCGGAGAATTTCCAGAGAATTTTCAAAATTCCCAGATCTTTCCCTGCTTTCCATATGCGTAACAGCCATGATATTCACGAACTGCGTGTCGCTCAAATTTTCTCTCACACGCGTAGATTAGACTTTGCGCAATTCAACGTTAGAGGACCCGAGACAACGAACCACGTGTGTGCTTACGATCAGTTCATCGTTTCCGGTGCGAACCCGGTGCCACCGATATGCGGTAACAACGCCGGAAATCACAGTGAGTGAGCAACGAGAGCAAATTGAGGCGAGAAATCCCTTTAGGAGCGTGAAAAATAAGTATTTTTCGGGAATTTTTTTAGAGGCGATAACATAATCTCATCATTTTCAAAATTGGGCATGAGTTTATTATAGCTGTCAAGATAAAAAAAAAATTTGGGATGACCAACAAAATGGCGGCGTTATTAGGGGTCTTCGGACGCCTGTTTTCCGCGACATCGAAAAGTGCCGCAGTTGTCACTCTTTTTCTGTTGATCTGAAAAAGATTTGATAAGTGTAGTTCGTTTACTGACATACATCAATTTACTGACATATTATTGAAAATTTGGGAGCCTTTTTACTCCAAAGTTCGAATTTTCGACCATTTTTTCGACATATTTGACCTCCAAAAAATTATTCATTTACACGCTACCTTTCAAACGTTAGGTACATCCTTCCGATAATATTACTGAGAGTAGCCTCCCAAAATTTTATCCAAATCGGTCGATAACTTTTTGAGCTACATCACGAGCAGTTTTTGAAAAAGCAGTTTCGAGACAATCGCGTTTAAAGTTTCAAAATGTGAAAGCTATTAATTGTATTTTTTTTGTAATTGTAATTGTAAAACTCGAAATATTCAATTTTTCGAGTTTTACTTTGGTCAGTATATTCTTTGGGTATCATACTTTCGAAATATGTTTTAAAAAATCGATTTTCTGAAAATTCCCAAGGGATTTCTCGCCTTAACGTACCAAATATAGCTAAAACAAAATGGCTGACGAGCGAGAACACGATCATTGCTCTCTTGCCCAAAAGTGTACGTCGACGCCGGTGTCGGACAGACGAATCCGATAACTCTGACGGTCGTCGCGACCGGAAGTGGCTTTCCGCGATCTTGGAAAATTCGCGTCTCGCAAATCCCGTGCAGCACCATCTATCGAGGCGAGGAAGGCTGTCTCCAATATTACACGGGTGTCGCGGGTCAGGTCAAATCGTTCAATTACGATCCGAACACCGGCCTGCAGTTGTCCAATCAGGATTACAGCATTTGCATCAGGATGGAGAGAAACTTCTGCGGCATTCGGTACACTCCCTGTCAAGACCAAGGTACACGCCATTATTTTCCCTCCTTACGAGCACACGTTTTATTTCCATAACTCACGTCGTTTCTCGTCTCACGCTCGTTTGCGTGTTGTATCCTGCAGCGGATTTTCTCCCGCAAGCTGCCAATCAGCCGCAGCAGGCGAGATCGACGCGAAGCGCCGCGTTCACGCTGACGGGAAATAGCCAAGCGATGCAAATAGCTTCGATGACCGGTGCCGCGTGTCAGACCGATTGGTTGATGATACCGTGCGCATCGAACGTCGGTAGAGTCGCTCCACCCGTTGGCGGCGTACAGTGCGTCGATCGACTCTGCGGCGGGACCTTCAACTCGGAGAGTCAAAACTTGAACTCCTCGTCGGTGATCGGTGAGTCGCTCGTCGATCGTCCGTCACGTTCCACGAGTCGGCATAAATTATCGCGGCGGAAATACTCCTTTGCAGGCACCATCAAGCCGTTCAGGCTTGTCTTTCACACCGACGGCACGGAGGCTCCCAACGACGTAGGCAACCGAGGATTTTGCCTCAATTACATTCAACAACCGTGCACGGCAAAGTTACGACGATAAAAGCCGATGGGGAATCCGCCCGAACCATAACGACCAGCGAGAGATCTGCAGGAACAAGGCTCGTTCACAGGCCCCAAAAAGACAGGCAGCTTTGAGCATTTTTTCTACTCGAAAAGAAGCTAAATATCTATCTGGATAAAGTTCCGAAAAGGGCATACCTCCGATTAATTTGAAATTTTGTGTACCCGTGTATTTTTACTCGCTGATCACGTATATGATAGTGACAATATCCGCAAATTTGATTTTCAAGGTCAAAACTCACAAAAACTGATTTTTTTCGGTAATTCATTAGATAAGTGACTTTTCCGAAAAATGAGTTTGGGTCGAACCTAAACGAACAAGCCCAAACAATCTCATTTTTCGGAATAGTCACTTATCTAAAGAATTACCAGTTTTTCCATTTTATTGTAACAAATGTTGATCTTACAAGGAACATCCCTCAGGTGGCACCCTTCGATTTTGTTGAAATTTGACTATGTTATAAAGCACCGAAAAGTAAGCGATACGTATTTTTTTATCGGCGGAAAAACGGTTTTAAGGGGTGAAATCACCCTTTAATATAGGGGTGGTTCAACCCCTAATTTTTTTTTGCAATGTTACTATAGTGGATTTTTCATTGCTTCGGATTAGAAGAATGTTCGTTTTTGTTTCATTAAAATCGGTGGAATCCTTGTGTGTGAAACTGCTATATTACCCCTAGAGATGCCTTTTTTCGAGGGGTGGTTTCACCCCTTGAAACGGTTTTTCCGCCGATAAAAAAATATACGTATCGCTTACTTTTCGGTGCTTTATAACATATCCAAATTTCAACAAAATCGAAGGGCGTCACCTGAGGGATGTTCCTTGTTAGAGAAAACGTTTCCTACAAAAGCCTGTAAAAAAAAAAAAAAACGTAGCCTGTAAATAGATTGATCTTTTATGTTCTATACAAGTTTTGTCTAAAACCAATCTGTTTCGAGGAAAATGGAATAATGCTCCGAAAGGAATATTTCCCTAAACTCCATTAGTTTCGATATTATCTACTTACGCACTTTACCGCGGGAAGATTGCAATTTGAGGGTTAACAGTATACGCATACTTAAACAACAAACAAACCCAAACAACCACAAAAAATAAACCTAAACAACACAACAAACAAATCTAAACACACAACAAACAAACCCAAACAACACAACAAACAAATCTAAACAAACAAACAAATCATTATCCCATTTTTTTCAAAATAGAATGGTTTGAGACAAAAACTGCACAGAACATAAAATATCAATCTTTTTATAAGCTACAACTTTTGTGGGAAACATTCTTTTCTCCAAGATCAACATTTATTAAATTAAAGTAGAAAAACTTTTAAAAAATCAGTTTTTGTGAGTTTTGTCCTTGAAAATCAAGTGTGTACAGTCAAGTTGTGAATGGTACACGGAACTTTCTCTATTTGGAATATGTAGTTAGTAACGACTGCTCGCTTCGGACCAATGGGTAAAATCGGCCCCTCCGTGGTAGCGCTACCCCTCGAGGTGGTAACGAAGGGTCAGGGGGTGTAACGGTAAACGCTACTGAGTGTCAGTTCGACCGCGATCGATCGACATCGAATCTTGAACTTGAATGTTATTCTAACGATGATGTGTACAGCCAACGAGTGTACGGTGACCATCCCACCAATAATACCGCTGTTTCCTTCATCATTTTAATGTGTATAGTTAGAGTTTATAAGAGTTTACTATAGTTTAAGCCTCGTTTATAGAATATTACTCGTTCCGATTTTCACGAGAGCGATGACGATTGTTCATATTTCTTTGCCGTCTTCCTCCCAGGGCCGTGAAATCCTCACGTTCTTCCAGTTATCGATATCCATCTGGAAAATTGAAACGAACGTTTCATTTCTCAATGACAATTGCGTCGATCAACCATGAATTATATCGCGGTGCTTTATCTACGCTTCGAGCTGAAAAATACGTTTTATCCACCGCCGGAAGTAGCGTGAAGGGTTCGGCAAATGATTCTCGCGTCTGAAAAGTATTTCGATTCTACCGTCCGTCAGGATGAAGAGAAGTTTCTTTTTTTTTCGCTCGGGCTTATAATAAAACGCTCGACGCGGCAACCACGACCACCTGAATAATTCAGTTCCAGCGCGAGGCGTATAGAGACCACAGGTGGTCATGACCGCGAGCGTATCGGTCGAGTCCTCGACTCGCGAATAACGAAATTTATAGTCGTCGAGAATCGCCGACTACGAAGTGTATCGCGGATGTTCCTACGTAGTTTTACGTTCATCATCGCGCTGTGTCATTCGCTTCGCTGATAAGAATTCCGTGAAAAAAATTGCCGACGTGATTTTCGATCGATGCGTCCGGCAACTGTGACCGCACGATCGTTGTTGAGCACTCGTTGACCTTTGCGCGCTCGCGAGTCACGCAAGTTCGCCGTAACGAGTCGCAGGCGCGTCCTCGTTGTTTGTCACGTATGTACGAGAATTAAAAGTAAAATAAGACACTACGAACGTCGAGCTTTCGCGATAATAAATCGTCTCGCTCTCGGTAGAGACTTTGCTCCAACAGTGTCTTATCGAAGCTTCTTCTCTGGCTTCCCTACACGGAAAATTAACAGGCTACGTCTGCTTAGGTAGGTCAAAAATTGCATTTGCCAGTGACGTTTTTTTTCGTTGTTTTTCTGTATTTTTTGGTGATTTTTTTTCTAAATCCTCTCAATATTCAGAGGATTCAATGTAGTCATTCAATGGATTCGATGTACCTTTGCGTTTACAAAAATGCGTTTCTTCTTCACCGACCGTTTCCAAAGAAAAAATCGAAATTTGGTCATTGTGTTCGGGCCTCTAGGTCTCATATTTACCTGTTTGGTTTTTTCATATTCGGTCTCCAGAGTAACGACACCCGGCTCCTTCATTGGTATTCCAAGCTCCCGTAGCTGATTGCGCAGAACGCCTGTGACCTTGCTGTATCGAAACCTGGATACAAAGTAAGAAGACTGGATAGAAATTGACTCGGAGAGCAACTCCAACGTGTGAGTCTCTCTTCTCAATCTCTACGCTACGCCCTCTGTCGCCTTTTTCTTCATTCGCGCGTTCTTTTTCCCTGCGCAACTAGAATAATAAATACCGCAGCATTTTCCGTGAGTCTCCCTCTAACTTTTAGCGCGTAAAAGTATCGGCGACCAATGGCACCCGACCGTTAACCACTCGAGAGCAAGCGTTTCGTGCGCATTTTACTTTTTACTTCGCCCGGCAGTTCGGTTCGAACGAACGGCACATTATATATCTAATAGAATATCAGCGTCATTAGCGAAGCAATGAAACTTGCGGAGGAAGCTACACTCTATCGAAAAAATGAGGACGCGAAGAATAAGATAGTAGTACCGAGGCAACGAGTGACTTCGTCGCTCGCAAGCAAACTCCGGCAAGCCGAATGAGGACCGAGAATTTGCCGATAAACGCAAACCCAAACAAACTCAAGCGAGTAGAATAGAAACACAGGGAAGATGAATTAATTATTGTAGTCCATTGGTCAGGGCGTTTACCGTGCGGTCATTGTACTTGCGTATTCGGGGGACAAACAGCAAGCGAAAATATTTCCATCCAGGCATGTCAATGCACGAGTAGGTTGCAAACATCGACGGTGCATTTACAGGGAGAAAGAGAGATGATTATTTTCATATTTGCAACCTAGGTTGACTAATGTAAGAGTACCGTGCTCTGAGTGTACACAGCACCGAAAAAAGATAGTAATGAGCAAATAAATATAAGAAGAAAAACGATAACAATATTAATAATAATAATAATAATAATAATAGCAAAATTAACGAAATAGTAAAATTCCGATATCTCGGGCGGCAGCCGAGATGGTGTCGGTACCCTCGAGTGTCACCCAGCGTTATTGTTCTGGTCTACATTAGACCGACCCTTATCCCCGGGAGGTAAATGCTTCGCCGTGCAAACTGAGAAAGTGTGTTACCAGGAGCTAAAAAATCTATTATTATAATAATAAATAGAGTAAAATAAAGTAAATATAAAAAGTAAAAATTATCTGGTATAATATAATAATAATATTATTAAAAATCAATGATGAAGGTAATAAAGCAAGAGATATATGTACCGTAGTTCCGTGAATTCTCTGAGTCCGAAAGATCCTCCGACGACAAAAATGACAAATGGTAAACCGTACTTGAACGATTTCCTTTTCGTATAGCGGGACAGTCTACTGCTAAAATCCATTACTCATCGACGACCTGTGATCAATCATCGTATTATTTGCATTGCACGTAGTGCGCAAATATCGAAGCGCATACGACTAACCTAAAAAACAGCCGGTAAAATTCGCATACTTTTCGCCAATTGTTGGTCCACAAACTCTTCGGGATATCTATACGAGAAAAATGTATTTGTAGTTGCGGACGATGAGCGAGTAGGTTGTCGGTACGATGTAGATCATACCGGCTCGTCGCGAAACGACAGCGTGATGTACCAGCGCGCGGCGCACTACGCAACCACGCGCGCTCGATCCGTAAACTCATTCGATGCGCACGCGAGGCCGGTGAGTACCGAAGCTTATCACGTCACGCTACAATAGTTCAGGATTTTTAGACATTCGCTCCGTAAAAAATCCTGATAATTAATATGACCATTGGATTATGTCAGAGAGTGCCCCCCAAGTATAAAACCAAGTTGTGTCGTCCGAAACCGCGAGCGTTAGCCGCCATCTTGAAATACGCCTTTTTGCAAATATCTCGGAAACGGTGGGTTTTACGTTAAAAATCGTAACGACTTTTTTTGTAGAGGATAAAATTTCCCGTTTTTTTTTATTTGAAACTTTTTTCTCTATTGTTAATACTTGCCGAGATATAGTCGATTAAAAAAACCAAATTTTTGTTTTTGGAAAATATCTCGATAATTTTTGGAAATACGAAAAAAAATGTAACAACTAAAGCTGTAGGGCATTAAATTTGCTACAATTTTTGTATACAACTTTTTTTTGTAACATCAATAGTTGCTGAGTTCTAGCGCAATGAAAGTTGCCGTCAGGTAAAGAACAGCGATTAGTGGTCGTACGTTACTCTAGCATGCAAAAAAAAGTGTAATCGAAGAGTTTTATAATAGAGACAGTAAAAATGATGTTTATCATGAAAAGGAGGGATATGGGCGATAGGAGAAAAGTTTGCGTGATAAAAATATTTTGACGAATTGTTAGAAAAGACATGAAAATTTATTCATTTATTCATATTCATTATCATTTGCGCGATTTGAGTCGCGATTTACAAATTAGGATCGCATCATCATCAGGGTTGCCACATTTGGCGTTTGGACAAGTCGCCAATTAGAATTTTTCGGCGCGAAACAGTTTCGAAATCACCAATTTGGCGCAAAACCGCCAAATCTGGCAACCCTGATCATTATCATAATAATAAAAAAATTGTTCTAGTCAAATTTTAAACTTCGACGATAGATTCAAAACAATTTTCTTTGTTTGGAACAGAAAGGGCGATTTTCGATGGTTTGCGAGCAACTATTGATTTTACGAAGAAAAGTTTTATACAAAAATTGTAGAAAATTTCATGCTCTACAACTTTGATTGTTACATTTTTTTCATATTTCCAAAAATTATCGAGATATTTTCCAAAAACTAAAATTTGGTTTTTTAATCGACTATATCTCGGCAAATATTAACAATAAAGAAAAAAGTTTCAAATAAAAGATGGAAAATTTTATCCTCTACAAAAAAGGTCCTTATGATTTTCAACGTAAAATTCACCGTTTACAAGATATTTGCAAAAAGGCGTTTTTCAAGATGGCGGCTAACGCTCGCGGTTTCGGACGACACAAACTTGGTTTTATACTTAGGGGACACCCTCTGACATGATCCAATCGAAAAATCAATTATCAGGATTTTTTGCGAAGCAAGCCCATTTTTAGTGCTAAAATTCCTGGACGATTGCAATCTTCATCGTTACTTGTGGCGAAAGTAAATTGCCAAAAGTGTGCGGCAGTTTTTACGCATTGAAAATATCATTTGCCGTACTTTGCACCGAATGTGATTCGGCGGAAATCAGCATCCGAAAAATTACAAATACTGATTTTAGCCGACGAAAGTCGGAGCGAAGGGCAGAAAGAAATTTGAAAGTTTCTTTTTCAAGATTTGCAAACTGCAGTCGCTTCCGGTTATTTCGAGCCGTGACTTTCACGCGATAGAAGGTCAACGGGCCTCGAAATGGGAAGAGCGTGCGGAACTTCGCGTTACGCAATCCACACGAGTTTCGAATGTGTTGATTTTAAAATCTCGGCGTGACGGGAAACAGATGCCGGCGGCTTGGAGAGAGACGGCAATAGCCGTCGGCGAAGAGCGAGGGAGACAGCGATGTCGAAATGCGTATTTTCTGTCTCACTCGGTTGCCGTCGGCGCCACTGTTTCGCGTTTGCTCTTTCTTCCTTTCTCGCCATTCCACACGCGCGCACACACAGAATCGCCCGATGGTGTGATGTTTCCTAGAAACTGGCTCGTTTCGTAAATTCGAAAGAGATAGGCAAGGCCGTACAGTATTTTTTACGAGCGACAAGGTGTGTCAGTTAGGACGTTATATTAGGAACGCGTTGTACGAGCAGAAATATTCCCGACGATTATCTCTTTCTCGTTTGTAAAGTTTTTTTTTCTCTTCGAAAAACCGCCGAAACGCACGTCACGGAGAAAAGTTCGCGTTGCGCATACGTGAAGTATATTCGCATCATAAGTGTCTAGCGCGTATATGTATATAGCTTTCGCGAGAGAGGCGGCACGGAAAGGCGACTCGGCAGGTGAGATCAGTGGAGATAGCGCTCGCGCGCCCGCCCACCGTATCGCGTGTCATCGTCTCTCCCTCGATCACCGACGTTGCATCCACCGCTCGTGAAATGTTTGAATATCAAGAAGAAACAAATTAGACAAGTACACGGTCGTCTTGGTATTTGATTTGAAAATAAAAAAAAATAGGGAACATATAGCGCATAACAGCGAGGAGGTAAATCCACCTAACCTTTCTTCGTCGTCCTTTTCTAACGTTTTCATCTCCGCCCTTGCTGTCTGCTTCCCCTCCCCGCTTGTAATCTCTCGCCGCTCCACTCGATTTTATATACGCCGCATCCTAACGTCACGGCAATTTGCCAAAAGCCCAAAGTTTCATCGATTCGTGCTTTGCTCGCGTTATTCGCCGTGCGGCCTCGTTCGAATCATAATTTCAATGCGGAAAACACCGCGCGTCTAGCAATTTAACGCGATACCCAAACTTTCCGATTATTCAAACATTTCGAAATTCACCGATGAACAAATTGTATTTATCATCGTTGCAATTTGATTTTCAATTTTTCCCTGCCACTTACACGCCGAACGCGTGAAATTGTAAAGTAACTGTACGTGTTTTATAGGTCGTGTTTGTAGAAGCTCGAGATGGAATTTGAATACTGAGCAAATATTGGACTCGTAGATAAAGCCGAACGAGCGTTCTCCTAGATCGCTACGAAGATTGAGCAGTGGAGAGAAGACTCTAACGACTCTTGGTGCCTGGAATATCACCGTTCGGAGTAGACGCTTTTCCAAGAATGTGCAACTGATAATGAAGGTACGTCGAGAGCAGAGAAGAGCTTGTCGATGGAAAAACACATCCACGCGTGTATCTCCCTTTTTCGATCGGACAAGAAGGAGCGAGTACATTTTGTAATCTCAAGCCGAATCGTTATCTCTATTGGAGCTTATCCCTCGTGTTATCAATGTTCGTGCTATCTATGCTCGCGGCTCCTTCTCTAGGGAAAAGTCGAGTAGCGGGTAAAGAGCATTGATAAAGGCTGGAGGGTGTTGTGTCTGGGCTCAGAGGAAGCTTCGATCGTTCGATATTTTAGTGACTTTAGTGCGGTCGAAAGAAGGGTGTGCCCCGGCTCCTCTGAGCTTAACGAGAGATGTTGTACAGCCTAAAGGGATGGGTAGAAAGCTGAATCTAGGTAAACTTTAGGAACGCAAATGTGAGAATGTCTATGGAAGACTTTGTGGCTGGGACGCTTAGTTGATCTGGAAGAAATTCATGTAGTCGTCGAGACGAGAGCAAAGACTGTTTAAGGGGTCAGGCTACAGTAACGGGAATAAAATCACGTGCGAATATAAAAAAAAATATCGTATTAAAAAGTGATTCACTCATAAAAAGAATTACACATCTATTTAGTATGAATATCAAGCTGTTAGAAAATATTTTTTTTTTCGATGTACAAAATGGCCGTCTACTAATATTTTCTTTTGTTATCTTTTTTTTAGACCCCCCGCGACGTGACATTTAGCATCCACAATTTTTTCCCTAGAACAAAAAACAAAAATTCTCGTCAATCTACATTACAATACCTAGAGAAGTACATACGGAATTTAAAAAATATTGTTTTATTCAAAAGTTGTAGGTATTATTTGAATTGAGTTGTAGGTATTTGAATGAATTTTCAGTGAAAAATTTCGTATAAAACTGCTCATAAAATGAAAAGTTTTCGATTAATCAGAAATTCCGTACGTACTTCTCTGCGAAATGCAATTAGGAACATAATTTTTAAATTTGAAGTAAATCGAGTGAAATTGTCGAAGTTATTTGTCACGCCAATCGGAAAAAAGCTGTAACGAGAACAACGCGTTTAAAGTTTTACGTACAAAGTCGGTGAAAAAAAAAGTTCGGACTATAAATCGAATAGTAACTTATCCTTATGATGATAAAGCACCGTTTCAGCGAAAAAAAAATCGATTTTTTGGAAATTCTACTGTGGCCTTACCCCTTAAGACGAAATTACACTGACGAGTATCGAGAGCGGCGTCTCTTGCCGTAGTGCTCTTTCGGTTTTTAAGGGGTTACATCTACCTAGAGGCCCGAAAAAAAAGAACAAATTCCTCATTTTTTATCGTGAGTAACGGTTTGTGAAGAAAAACCTATTTTTTTTCAACACAGAGGGACATATATTGAGAGCTTTAAAAAAATCACCAAAAAATACAGAAAACAGCAAAAACATCGCCGCCAAATGTCAAAATGCGTGTTTCCAGTGTGACTGGGTGCTACTTTTTTTCAAATTGCCATAAGCTCAAACGAAACAAAATTTTCGAGCCTCGTTCAAATATAAATTTTGTAGTAAGCGATCGTGTAAATTTTTTTCGAATCACGAATATCGGCGAGTGTTAGGTCCTTCCACTAGCAATAAGACGGCGACTGTGAAAATTTCAAGTCATTCCGTTCAGCCGTTTTTGAGAAAATTGCAAAAAACCATTCCCGGATTGTCTTACGGACTGAAAGGTGTGTCAGTTCGGCTGGAAAAATTCTAACACGATACACCAAGTAAATATTGATTATTTTATGGAAAGGGTAAAAAGTGATAAGATTCCAGAGGGAGAGAGGGAGAGGCACGCTACGCGATAAAAGTTACGAAAGAAAGCTGATCGAATCACCGCGTTGCTTCTTTTTTGCAGGGGGAGTGGAAAGAGTAGGATGGAAAGGTGTCGCTAGCATGCTGGATAAGCGGCGGCTCCATGCCCCCGGGTCGCCGCCATGCACCCTCTTGGTCGTGGTCGCTCTCATAATAACCGGTTGCTTCTCCTTCTGGATACTGAGCGCCTCACCCGCGATTTCATTGCCAATCGCGGAGGAAGTCTCGGCGCCGAGCTACATTCTCCTATTACCGGAGAATACTTCCGGTCCATCCGCGGGACAGGCGTACGTCCAGACTCAGCATCTGCAGCTCATTCAACAACCCTACAGCCTCAAAGAACTGCCGTCCAATGACGAGACCACGCTGATCGACTTGAATCACTTCCGTTTCACCATAAATCACAATGCCTGCAACAAGAGTCAACCGCTCCTGCTGGTGCTCGTACACTCGGCGCCAGGCAATTTCCCTAAGCGCAATGTAGTTAGAGAAACTTGGGGACGCTCGAGTCCCGAAATAATAGTCTTATTTATGATCGGTTGGTCCGATATTTATCAGAGTCAACTCCTCCAAGAGGATAGAAAGTACATGGACATTATCCAAGGTAACTTCCTGGACGCCTACAGGAATATGACCTACAAACACGTGATGGCGTTGAAGTGGGCCACATATCACTGTTCGAGTAAGTATTCCCTTTCGTTAAATGGACGAAAAAATGATATTTGAAAAAAAATTATGCTTGCCGGCCTCTGCGGATTTATTCGACGCGCAACAATTGCTACGGTTTTTTAGATACCCGGCCGAATCGTTTCAGCCAGGTTTTTTTAGTTTCGTATTTCTTTTCTAACAAATTACGATCAGTGGAAGGATTATAAGAGTGTTTGGAACTTAGGAAATGTGGTTTTCGGGCTATAAGTATTTTGAAATTTAACCGCGATGCATTTTTGTATAGGAATAGAGCTTGGACCATCGGAGTTTTTTTTCTAATACCGGTATTATTTCGATACTATCAATTTGTCATACCGGAATACCGGTATTTCGATATTTTCCGATATTTCTGTGAAACCTTGATTAAAAACGTTCGAAGGCTGAAAGTAAAGATGGAAGTTGTAGGTATGATAGTCTATAGCTAAGTGAAACCACAGTACTTAATTAACCCTTCGTTGAGACACTTATATTTGGCCACGATTTGGACACACTGGGTCAATTTGACCCAGATAGTACTTCATCGACCTGCCATTAAGGGGAGATACCTGAGTAAATGACGAGAAAAACAGATAAACTTCGGGAATTTTTATCTCAAAAACTATTGTTTCGATTGGATCCGGGGTTTTTTTAATTGGAAAATATGTACATTGAGGTATGTTTAGGAATTTTTTAAAATAAATTCGTTGACTGGAAGCGATTCAAACGCGATTATCTTGAAACATAGTTTTCAAAGTCGGTGCCAGATGTATCTCGAAAACGGCTTGTCCGATTTTGTCCAAATTTCGATACAATATTCTTCGATAGTTTTTCTCGCTCGCCACGTAGAATTTTTTTGAAATTTTCCTTTTTGACGGAATTGCGACCGTTTTAATTGAACATTCGTTTTTCGTTCGCAATTTCCGACGATTTTGGATTGCATACACATTGCATAAAAAAGCAATGGTTCAATCAAATGAAAAACCCCTACGTGGCGAACGAGAAAAACTATCGAAGAATATTGTATCCAAACTTGGACAAAATCGGACAAGCCGTTTTCGAGATACATCTGGCACCGACTTTTAAAACTATGCTTCGAGATAATCGCGTTTTAATCGCTTCAAGTTAACGAATTTATTTTAAAAATTCCTAAACATACCTCAATGTACATATTTTCCAATTTAAAAAAACCCGGATCCAATCGAAACATTAGTTTTTGAGACAAAAATTCCCGAAATTTAATAATTTAATTTAATTAAATTATTTAATTTAAAATCAGGGTTACGCTTCGAACATTTTTTAATATGTCCGCATAATTAAAATTCGGAAAATATCAAATTAATTGGCTGTTTAAAATGATCAAAAATGTTCAATTTTGCGAAGGTGAGCATTTTATTTCAAATTCGTCCGGGTCAAACTGACCCAGTGTGTCAACGTAGGGTTGCAAATCAGTATTTTATTGAGATCATAATTTATTATACATTTATAAGCATGCTCTGCTATTTTATTAAATATATTCAACACAAAATAAATAAACCAAAATTAGGAACTTTTATGCAAGACAAATAAATATTTCACAAGCAAAATTAAAATTAGGACTTTTTATGCCAGTCAGCGTAGTAGTAGCTACCAGAATGCAAACAAACGGCACAGCTTGTGCCATGCAGGCAGCATGGTCATTTTCATTAACGGGATCGACACTGTTGAAACAATGACCGCAAAAAATAAAGGGCATCGAAAGTTGCCCTCAAGTGAAGTAGGTAATATTTTAAGGCTGTTAAACGTAAAAAAAAACAAGTAAAGGTAACTCAAATGGAAATAATAACAATTGTAATGATATTTCAATCTTTTAAAATCTGATATCGAAATACCGGTATTATTCGAGTCCAATATCGGATTTTTGGTCTGATATTCCATGCTCTATGAACAATGTAGTCGTAACGAAATTTCGCGAAAGTCGACAAAACATATTGGACTTTGAGGTGTGAATTTTTGGAAAAAGCAATTTACGGTGTAAGTTTATTCAAAATTTCAAATACCTCGTTTACTGAAATTATATTCTGTCATTACAATGAATTGTCGGTCCCTGAAACATTTACCATTCTAATGCGTGTTACGCGATACGCCAGGCTTGCATTTGGTAAATCGTCGGACGAATTCGACATCAAGGAAGTTCGAATTTTCGGAAAGCCATCATATAACTTTCTCAAGTGTAATATGTCCCGATAAATTTCACTACACTCAAATTTATGACACACAGTTCATATTTGGCATAGCGGCGGCTATCAATGGCATTATTGAAACAGAGTTTCAGAATTTAAAAATTGTACAAATTAGAAACATCCACATTGCTTTCTCATTCAATTTCGCTCACTAAGCATCCTCAGTGTTGTTACGCATATGGAAAACCGGGAATCTCTTTTCTCCTGGAATAATCAGGGAAAAAGTCCGGGAATTTTGGGTATTCTCTGGAATTTTCTCAGAATTTACTTTTTGCAAGAATTACGAAAAATGAAACCGACTTGACAAAATAACTGAACACTACAAAAATAAATATTTTTGTATATTTTTAATATTTATATTATTCTTCATTATATACCAAAAAAGTGATGTCAGTGCCAAACAGTGAAAAAAAAAAAAAAACTGAAAACTAATTTACTTTAAAGCTCTATCCATTTGCATTCGATTTGGCGTTACACAACCACATCATTATTATTATAGATAAGTGTTTATATTTATTTTTTATTTATTGTCACCGGCATCAACATTTCCGTTCGTAATGAAGACCAGGTTCTGTATTTGCTTGTAATGTAATAATAATAATCGAGTTTTATTTGCACATCTTGCTGTACAAGTTTTTTTTACAAAAAGTTTCCGATGTGTTTATACACATTTTTCTTACATTTCTTATGTACCTAAACACTCTTTCTCTTATCAAATAGGCCATTGTTGGCACACCCAGCTCTCTTCTCCAAATATAGTTCGCGGTTGTTTTATTAACTGCTAGCGCCATTTTGCAGTATCAGCTCTGTATTCTTTCAAAGACCCCATTTCTCCTATTCCCCAAATCTCTACTCCGCACATGGCTCCTGCTTTTACTATTGTTTCTAACAAATAAAGTCTCTCTTCTCTAATATGTCTTTCTGCTCTCTTCCATATCCCCTATACCATATTTGCTGCTTTTTGCGTTTTCTCCGTCAGATTTGCTTTTAATGTATTTTTTTTTCTTTACAATCTTTTAATTATTTTGCGAATTTCAGTGTTTTCTTCAAATTTTATTTCAATTTTTAACATTTTCATATATTTTATCTTAAAAACATGATGTTATCCAGTTCAACATAATTTTTCAATGGAAGGATCGAATTGCGAATTTCCTTCGTTTTATTTCAAATCGGTTAAAAACATTGTTTTTCGTAAGATTTGTAAAACATGTTTTTTCGTATAATTTGTAAGAATTGTTTTTTTGTTTTTGCAAAACTTGAAATTTTTGCAAAAAGAAGAAGTCCGTGAATTTCTGCGTCAATAATGCGTAACAACCCTGACCCTCCACGAGGAATCCACATTGGAAAATTCGATTTTCTCAGGGACGAATATTCGCGAGCGAAGTAAAAAGTCGAGAAAGCCACGTGCGAGTTTCCAATTGGCACGCGTTTTTTTTTCTCGCCTCGCAAGAAGCATACGACCCACTTACAAAGATAAACAGCCACGTACGTATACTCGAGCAACGTTTTAATGGCTTCGACTCGTGTTTTGCAGGTGCCAAGTATATATTAAAGTTAGACGACGACGTATTCGTGAACATTCCAGCGATGATGGATTTTCTCAAGCGTGATTTATCGCCGTGGGGTGCAAGAAGATTAATACTGTGCGATCCAATATCGACGGCCATTGTGAAGAGATCGTGGCGCTCGAAGTGGCGTGTTTCGCCGCTCGAATATCCCGGCAGGCAATATCCGACGTATTGCGCCGGCTGGGCGATACTCTATTCGCCCGACAGCGTGTTCCTTCTGTATCGCGAGGCCCAGCGGGAGCCATACTTTTGGATCGACGATGTCCACGTGACCGGCACGATAGCGCGACGAGTCAACTTGACCCATGCTTCGTTGCATTCCTTGGTACTTACCGGCGACAGTATGCACGAATTGCTCGATAATCCGAGCAGAAGGAGAGAATTTCTATTCGGCCCGCCCGATCTCACCGCCCGCAACATCAAAGCTCTGCAAAATCTCGTCGATTCCGGTGCAACTTAATTTTTATAGCTGCACAATTGCAACGGCCTACACACTCGCGTCACCGTGATAGGATCGCGAAAATCACGTAGCGAGCTCGCTGTCTCTCGAAAAAAATCACGCAACACGTGCAAAGCGGAACGATGCTGCACATCTGCGGAAATACAATAGCGCATCGACGATTACAAAGATTGCACAAAGTAGCGAAACAAAAATGATCAAGCACATTAGGGAGGTGGGCACCTCTCGAAGATTGGGGTAGAATATCCATAAGTCGAATTTCCATAACCGAATATCCATAAGTATGAATTTCCATAACCAAATATACATAAGTATGAATATCCATAAGTGGAATATCCATAAGTGAATATCCATAAGTGAATATACATAAGTGAGTATAGAGGGAACCCAAATGAACCCAACCAAATACCCAAAAAACAAACCCAAGCAAGTACCCAAAAAATATACCCAAATAAACAAATCCAAAAAATAAACCCAAACAAACTGATTTATCCCTACCTCTTGCCATTTCTGGCACTCATTTCTACTCTATACTCACTTATGGATATTCATACTTATGGATATTCGTACTTATGGATATTAGATTTATGGTTATTCGTACTTATGGATATTCGTACTTGTGGATATTCGTACTTATGGATATTCGTAATTATGGATATTCACTTATGGATATTCGACGACACTGCCTCTTGACAGTTGCGAATGCTTTCTTCTATAGTTTTATATTTTGCGTCACAATCATACAAGGTACTTAACGCTGTGCGATAATTGTCGACAATTTGGGACGAGATTTTTTTTTTCGACTGCTCTCGCACTCCTGCTGGATCAGATTTTCTACCATTTTTTTTTTTCACGCCGAGAAGGAATAATTTGTTGTTTGTAAGCATCAATCGCATTCATCGGACGATCGATGACAATCGAGTGATGGGATTGTATCGATATATTATTTTCGATGGGTTGACATATTAATTTAGATTTTTAGTGTTATTTTGGATTAAAAAAAAGCCACGAGGTGGAACGTGCCCATCTCCGAGCACACGATTAGAATACGCACAAAAGTATTCGAGGAACGAAAGTATTTTTGTTGTTCGTCAACAATTTCTTCAATCACTAATTTGCCAATCATTCATTCGACCGTCTCATTTCGCGTACGCGGAGTTACGCAGTGGCCATATCGCAGGTGCGAACGCGCCTGATCGAGTATTCTTCGTACGTAAGGACTTTTCTCTCGATGCTTGATATCAAAATAATTGGTCGGACGCATTTTGCCATGTTTGTTTCTAGAAACGAGAAGCGATACGGAATTGACGTTTTCGCGCCGTACAAAGTTTCTTCTGGCTCGTTTTTATTTACGCGTTAAGGGATAACACCGGTCTAATGACAGAAAATAAGGTCTAACTTCGACGGTTTATTTCGGGAGTATGAAAAAAAGGAATAGGATTTCTTTTGAGAGGCTTTAAAGTATAAAAACATATTGAAGTATTGAAAAAAATGTTATAATTTTCATACAAAATGCGCGGCGACAGAGCCCATCTTGAAAAACGTGTTTTTTTTACAATTAGTTTCACGGGAGGACGGTTTTCTCGTAAAGTATAAGACCTGGAACAAAAACCAAAAAACGTTATAATCTATACATTATTAGCTATGGGACTACGTGGGGAACTTTTTTGTCAAATTTTGAAAAAAATGGCGCACTTTGGATTAAATAAATCAATAAAAATAAGCAGTAAATGGTTTATAAAAAAAAGTTTACATGTAATTTAAAAAAATGGCTATGTATTCCCATAGAGAATGTAATTGTGAAGCTACGATCAAAATTTCACATCGATCCATGCAAGTTTTCGAGTAATCCGTCCTCCCAGTTTGAAAAAAGTGGTTTCGAGAAAAACGCGTTTGAAGTTGTACGAGGCGCCTGAAAGAAGTCCGAGGCGCTGCGGCAAAATCGATAATTAAACCTTAAAAAAAAATAATTCGCTACAGGATCAATTGCATATTGTTTTTATGACCCCAAAGTATTCTTTAAGCCAAAAAACGATGTCTTCAAAATCCTGGAGTGGTGTTATCCCTTAAGAACCACTTTGTAGCGTGACAAAGATTGAATTCTCCGTGCCACCGCTCTCAGTAACGAAATTCGTACGGTATTTTAGGTTATCGAGCTCTTGCTCGGGTGAATTCGGTTAATTTAAGGGGTTAGGCCACTCCAGAGACCGAAAGAATAAGCTTTTTTGGGATTTTTTTCTTAGAAAAACTACAAAATAAATCGAGATCACAAAAAAGAGTGTTTATCATACATATCAGTGACTGTATACAATAATTTTTTTGAAGCGATTAATTTCAAAATGGCGACTGTGCAGCGTTTATCTCGAAACTGCATTTTTTAAGTTGGCCGGAAACATAACTCGGACAATTTTCGACCGATTCACTTGAAATGTTGAATATATCTTGAAAAATACATTGTCTATGGAAGTACCTGGATTTTTTGTTTATATTGCGTACTTCATTTGTTAACAAATATCTGACGAAATATGTCACTTTCCAAAAATTTGCT